>JAOXNN020000066.1:1440093-1508880 GCA_028571205.2 Hydropsyche betteni | reverse complement strand
TATATTATGCAGTCCTCAATCACGTATATGCACGACAACACATCCAAATGACCGATTTACTATTTATAAAGTCGCATTCGACTCATTTGTCAGAGACGAGCTTTCGCCCCATGCATATTTATGTGCGCGTTAGCGTTCGATTATGTCGCCCGTTCGGCGTTATGTTAATTGAAATTTATGACAGATTTCAGATTGAGAAATCGACCACATACACGCCGGGATACAAACACCATTAATGCCGATCCAGAACCAATAGAAAGCCGCCCCAAATTCGGCTTACGTCCGCTAAATAATTCATCATTTACGTACACGTGTACTCGAAGGCTTTCGGTTCGAGAGTTTTCATTTTCGGCGTTTAAGAGCCGTTTCGTGTTCAGTGTCGTCGCATTAATAATTATGATTATGAACTCTGTTAATTTTGGGTTTTGAGGGCTCATATTTCGGCGGGGTTAGTTGCAATTTTTATGTTAAACTCGAGTCGCGTATAAATTACGATGTGATACAATGGGTTATAGATTTTCCTCCTCTTTTTCCGTTGTAAGAGGCTTATATAGAAGAAAATCGGACAAGCGTTAAAAGGGGCCGCGAGTTAAAAAAATATATTTTATCTGGAGAAACATATTTTTTATAGAATAGGTTTCGGCGACGGTAATCGCTGATTAAGCTTTTTTCCGCCTATATGTATATTTCTGGGAAATCGCATGATTTATATACGAGCTTTTAATAATACTTTTATATCGCTTAGGTCTCTTTTTTCAGTAGAAATCGGTGAAATTTTTATGATTTTATTTCAACTCATGACATTTCCGAAACTAATATTTTGCATTATTCAATAAAATACATTTTCTACAAAAAATCTAATTCACATTTTGATCGAAAAATATTATATTATATAATATAATATTTCATTCATAAATCCGGTATATTCACGATTCAATTCGATAAAACAATATATTAAAAAAAAACGATAAAAAAATACTTTCAGCACGTTGTATTGAAACGGTCATACGTTGCGATTTAAAGCGAGAATCGCGAATAGATTTAATTAAATCTGAATTTTAATAAAGTCAAAATTGAAAGCATCGACGACCCGCATTTTGCTCGACGGGCACGCGGAGGTCGAAAATTTCGCTTTATCGAATTCGAAAGGATGAACGAACACACACACACACACACGTTTCCTATACGCGAAGGCTTTCGAAAAGCGAACAAAGGCCGGGCCGATTGCGAAAAAGTTCAAAAGGTATACCCTTCTCGTGTGTTGTAGACATTATACAGCTTTTCAGCGATGAAAATATTCAGACGACTGTATGTAATGTGGGCGAAATTTTGCAGCGGCGAAAGTTTTTTAATTTACGTTTCTTTCCAAATAGGAGATTCTTTCTTGCTTCCTCGTCCGTGGATATTTTGCATCTGATAATGAGACTAGGAAAATTCCTTATGTTCTTCGTTTGACGTTATAACGGTTTCTCTCTTTGTCGGGTTAACGGTTTTCGCGCGGAAAGTTTTCGCATCGGGCTAACTTCTTCGGCGCAACTGGACTGCAAGCCGTTAACTTCTTCGCTGCAATTGATTGCATCAAATGGAAAGTTTCTAAACTTTCTGTCGAGTGTTGTGTGAATCGTCTATCGGACGTCAATGCTTAAAAGCAGACGGATGTTTCTCTTTTTGAACATCCGCTTGCGTTGCAGGTTGCTTTGTAAATAAAAGCAGACGTAAGCTCAATAATATGTATGAGAAAAGAAGAAAACAATTGTTCGTATCTAAGTTTAAGTTAATTTTCCGTTGGTGAAAAGTTTTCGAATAATACATAGTATTTATTTATCAAAATTTTTGTAAATGTAAGAACTTTTAAATGTTCAAATGTATTTTGTATAAAATGTCTTTATTTGGGAAAAGGCTTTTGAATGAATTTATGAAATAGTTTTTGTTGAAAATTGTCATGTATATTTTGAAAATGGTTTCACGTAGAGTTTGTTTTAAATTGTAAAAGTTTCTTTTGTCTCATCTTAAAATTTAAATTTTTGACTTGATATTGCTCGCAGAATAGAATGAATAATAAAAAATGTACATATTTTAAAAATATATATAAACTAGACCACATAAAAATTTCAAGACTAAATCATTACTTTCATACTAAATTTTATAACATCTCTAAACATAACAAACAACTCGCTTTAAATTTCGATCAATTTCAAACCACACACTTCCAGATAAAAAATTCAAAAGAAAAACCGAGCAAAAAAACACACACTAAACACAATCAAGCATTTTCATTAAAAAAAATCATAAAAAACCCACACGAAACTCATAAAAAATTCAACCGCCATCCCCAGCGGGACCCACCCCAACCGCAAACTTCTCCAACCCGAAAACCACCTCAACATTGGTTTTGAGCTGGCTGTTACGAAGTTGGCTTCAGCTGCAAGAAGTGCAAGAACAATCAGATAAACCTCGCATTGGCTCACATCCGGCAATAAACGCCATCGGCGAAGGGACGACGTATCAATCCGACCCAGCCGGATATGGCCCGGCAATAAACCGCTCCTCGGAGTTTGCCAACTGAGGATAGTCGTCTGGAATATATTTGGGAATATAATATGTATTATATAGGGGGGGCGTTGTGTATTGTATTGTATAATGTGTGTTTTGTAGCCGACGAGGCGTTGGGATCCGTTTTACGACCGGCTGAGGTTCGGTTTTAGGTTGTGTGGGTTGGGTTTGATTAATTTGTGTTTTGGAACGTGATTTTTTAAAATTATGAAACATGTTTAATAATAGATTTTTTTTTTAGATACTGACGATATTAAAAGATTTTATCATTATACATATATAAAAAAATTATAACTTCCACTTAAGAAGATTTTTTAGATATTAATAGAATTCTATTTTTTCAATAACGCGATAAAAACAAAAAAATTCTCAAGAAGTTTAATTTTGAAATTAAATCTTATCAAATTAATTATAGATTAATTAATAGCAATCATGTCGTAAGTCACTCAAGTTTGTTGATCGATAAGAATCGGTTCTTAAAAAAAATTAACCTTTCGCATTTGTAATGTAATAATAAAATGATGAATTCTTTCTTTTGAGTTTTATAACACATATTGTATTTTCAGTTCTGCTTGTTATGTGACATGAAAGTTCCATTCAATTTAATGTTATGTGCTTCGTATTCGAAGACGGCATATCTATGCAGTGAACATTTACTATGTTATGAAATTGTATTTCAATAAAACTATAAACGTACCGCATGCAAAATATATTTTATACGCTATGAAATCCACACTAGTTCATATGTAAGTGCATATCATTAAACTCTATATTTGAACATCAACAAAACATTTTCGAAACTGAAACATTCACCGTTCTAAAATTAACCGAACATTTCATCGAAAACGACATGCACGCAAAAAGATCGACTGAAATAAAATCGAAAAACCACATTTTCGTTCAACCCCAACCTTCCGAATTAATTAAACGTTGAAAATCCGCAAACTCGCGTATTTTTTTATATCATTATACACACACAACGCGAACGATCGCCACGGGGCGTTTCGGCCACGCGAACTCGTAATTGGGCGAGCTCGCCGTCCGCGAAAAATCAAATAATTGTTTAGGCTTTTGGAGCGAAAGCATTAATTATATCTATTATGCGATCGAGGGCACTGGATTTTCCAGGTTTTCGGTTCTTCTACGTGAACAATGGGCCGCGAAAAACACGCCGAGAGACGTCAATTAGGCGTCCCGGACGACCCATCCGATGGAAAAATGATGGCTCGCACGTCGCTTTTTCGTTTTCCACATATAAAACGGATCGGGTGGGCGTGTTTTATATTCGGGATGTGTGTATCGAATGGGTGGAGAGTGGGTGTTGTTCGATTCAGTGTGTGCATATCTTTCGTGCTGAGTTTCGTATTTTGTACGTCCGAGCGCACCTTTTGTAGCCGATTGCGCTTTTTCCCTTGATTGATTCCGCGTTTACCACTCCTTTGGTTCCATTCACATGAAAAAAAGTATACATGAATGGTGTTCTCATATTGCCTTTTCGGTCATAAGTATGATCTTGAAAATATATTATGCTATAGCATGATCTTTTCATGATATTTATCTCGACCAATTTGATCAAATATAATCTCGAGGGATATATAGTAAAGTCGAAAAGATTATCCTGTTGCATCATAAGAATAGCTTTCAATATATATTTTATACGATACAAATATTTTGATTTTACTGGTACAGTTTCGCTACATTTTTCATATAAAAATTTTATGCTTCGAAGTAATTTTCAAGATTTGAGCGAAGCGCAGCGGTCCGCTCGTTCTGCTCGATCCCGCAGCGAGTTTTCTCAATTTTTCGCCGAAGGAGCAGGAAAAAAGTGCTGTCGAAACAAAAGTTCGTATTTTGCGGTTTTATAAGGACTTAGTGCGGCGAAAGTGGGTAAAGTCCCGCGGGAAAAATGTGGTGACAGCCCTGCGTAATTGAACCGTTCGGACGCCAACGGGTATGGAACGCATTTAACTAACACGGGTTGACCGAACTTTGTGTGTTCGCATTTCCCATTATTATTATTTTTTTGATTCTTATTCATTTGGACGGCTGTAGATATAAAAATTTATGTTTGTCGGGTTTTTGTTATAAAGGGAATTTATAAGTCGTACGGTTTCAATTGTTCGTTTGGTGATGCGGGTGTCGTTCTTTTCATAAAAATTGTATTATAACTTTTCGGCATAACTACGAACATTTCATAGATAAAAATTTGTTATTGTATGATACGAAATAATTGAATAATTGAATTTCCCATATAATAATCGCCGTCTACGGATTCTAATTCAAAGATGAAACTTTTGGGTTCACGAACCGAAAGTTTCGAATTCTAATCTGAGTCTAGTTCGGATTGTAATCCACTTAAATAAATCTATTTCACAAGCGGTCGATAAAATACTTTGACACGTTATAAATTTCATGTATGAAACTACTTTAAGAATCTGAATATTTTCAAAATATTATATAAGAAAAATTATTAATTTTTTATGTGCTAACTATGAAATTTGTAGAAGTTCTTCGAAAAGTTAAACGTTAATCGATAATTTTACGTCAAAAAACTAAAAAAGATTAATTTATAAGTATATAAATTGAAACACTAATTGATTTTACTTTTTTTATAGTATATTCAATATATTACAGACTAAAGAAACTGTAATATATAATAATATTATACATAGAATCTGAAACAATGGTATTAAACATAATTTTTTCTAAAATGACGCAAGATCCCAAAACCGAAAAGAAAACCAAAAAAAAAATCGCATGTTAAGTTGAATTGAGTTTAAATTACATTAAATCTGAATAAAAAAATTAAGGACATTCTAATTAATCTAATATTATAGGCGATGGTAAACAAACACATGTAATGATAAATAAACACAAACTCGAAAAATATCTTAAGACAAAACCGCATTAAAATTTAACAAATAAACTTCGCATCTTATACTAAATGAGTTTTCAAACTTTAAAAAAAAAACTTCACACATGAAACCAAACTGAAACATGTATTATAATAATACCCAACAAAGGTGACCTTTCGTTTGTTGCGTTGGCGCGTCCGCCCAAATTCGAAACTCGAGCGCCATTTTTCCACCGAAACTTGGCTTTTCCACGAAAAACCGCCCCGCGAATTTTCCACTTGCGGTTTCCTGAATACTCGCTCGTCTGCGCAATGTGAAAATCACTACGTCCGCTCGCTGATTGTACACCGCAATCCGACAAAATCAGATTATTTTAACCGCACGTGTACATCGAGCACAAATCCGCATCGTCTGCTTATACCGTAATGTGTGTGATATTTAATAGTGCTTAAAGCATCGCAACCGAGCTTAAATAAAGTGATGTTAAATTATATTTTCAGCTGAAATGCGGATACGTGGTCGGGAAGCTTAATGTAATTATCAGGTCATCCTTGGCGTTTGGTATGCGTTGTTGTTGCTGTGCGGTTGTATTTTTTCGCTATTTTTGTATAAGGTGAATGTTTTTATTCTCACCGTATTTGAATTTTTAATACTGTGTATAATATAATCAACCGTAATATTTGTAATGTTTTAAATTTAATGGGAAAGTATCTAAGATTTTTTTTAATATTAAATATGCTTCGTTACAGAGATGAAAATATTTAAAGTATAATACTTCTATTCAATTGACGATTAAAAATGAAACATTTTATTATATAAAACGGTTCATTCAAAAGTCAACCTTTTCATATCAAAACGTTATATAAATTCCACATCTAAACAAATAAGCTTCTGAAGTTCTCGAGTTTTTAATAAATAAAAGACGCGTACAATACGCAGCCAAATTTACATCAACTACGGTGGGCAAAATGTGATAACTATAATGAAAAAAGTTTTTTTATCAACCATTTACATACGATATTTCATTTCTGGAAATTTATTACGGTAGTTTGACAATTCAAATATTACGTTTGTGTTTGTGTTTATACAAAATTTTTGATATTAAATTATTAATAAGGAGTTACATATTTTATATAAGGGAACAATTTAAACGTGCATTAAATAAAATTAAAAAAAGTGTGCGTTAAAAATAATGTGTACAATTCACACGAGCATTAAGACTTGTGTATTAGAAAAAAATATCCATACCTCAAAACGAATAAACGTGTATTAAAACAGGGCAAAATACCAACCGTATAGTCATTATTTAAAACTTTCACAATATATACTATATTATAATAAATATATAACCGATTCGCAATAAAATGAATTCAAACGAAATCAACATTGTTAAAAAATTAACTGAATTGCTAAAATGTAGTTGACAGTTGTATTGTACTGCTTGTAGAGATTGACTTTACTCTGGCGATGTTGCCACTTGTCTGTCATTTTCATGAACGAAATATTCATTCTGTTACATATTTCATATTTTTTTAAAGCTCATTTTATTTTGCACATTTTTATTTATTGCACACTGTGAAAAGAATAATATTCAATACGAGATTCTTTAATTCACAAGAAATATCCAAATAATATATTTTTTTAATACACAAGTTATTCGTTTTAAGACAATCTATATTTTTTAAAGCTTAGTTAGGCCAGGCGCCCACTGCGATTTGTAGTCGCGGCAATCGTTTAGTCGCAAAAATGGCATTATTTTAGGTTTAAGTGCGCTCATATACCATATGGACGCACTTCAACCTAAAACAATGCGTTCCATTTTCGCGACTAAACAATCGCCGCGACTATTAATTACAATGGGCGCCTGGCGTTAAATTGCACCTTTATATAATACATTTCGAAAGTATTTTGCATAATTTAATTAATAAAAATATGCATTTAGCTCGTTTCAGTTTTCCAAGGTACGATTCCGACGGATTTCTAATGGGAAAACTCTCGTTTTCTTACAGGCTTCTCACGCGACTCCATCGCCCCCCCCATCGAAACATTTCAATTGGATTCCAGCCTTCAACGAAAGAAGAGATCCTCATCCAGCAGGAAACGGAGGAGGGACTGGGAGAAGAGAAGAATCAGCGTCAAAGTGAACCGTTAATCGTCACTCGTACAAAAGCCGGCCCGTGTTTGAACAGCAATCCGCCCCTGGCCGTCGAGCGCAATGCAAATAAGCGGAAGGCCCTTTTGCAAATGTAAGCGAAAAGTGAGGAATTTGCCTTTCGTCGGCCGAAAGGCGAATGCGAGCCAGCAGGTTGAGCTTTGCTTGCTGACTGCATTTGGTGGTGTGGTACTTGCATTTTGCGCTTTTTGGTGCGATGAAATTTGGGGAGTCTTTGAATGAACGAATGAATGAATCTTGTCTTTGAACTCTTTGTGTTTGGGGTCTTAAATAGAATTGGAATGGTTTTATTTGGAATTTCGTGTATTAAGTTATTTTTTTGTGCAATTTATATTTTATGACGATTTATATTGCGATAATTTTAAGAAATTCGTAAAGCGAATCAATATTCCTCATAGTACTATAAAAACAATTTATACAAAGAAATATTGAATTAAAACCTGCGAATAAATTGAAAAAAAAATTAAGCTTTAATTATTCTAAGAGAAATAATGAAGATCACAATTTTATAAAGATTTTTTTATTTTATATTTAATTCATATTATTTTTTATCCACAAAAAAAAATCATAATTAAAAATAAATATATATTCACGAACGTGATCGAAAAATGAAAAAAGTATGCACGGGAAAAGTAGTTGTTGGATGGAAAAATTTGGAACGAGACCCATTTTTCAGCACGTACTTGATTGAAAAATAAACGTTTAAATCGATTGGTAAAAAAACATTTTATTTACGTTGGTTGTGTTGATTTTGTTGCGAATAATCTAGTTTAGTAGCGTTTCAGTTGCCGTTTCGCGTTCAAAAAAAAAAAAACGAACAAATTGGGGTTTTGTTTGCCGGTGTCAACGAAATGTCACTGAATACATATCATATGCAGTAGAACCTCAAATATCCGGACTATACGGGGATTGAGTTGATATGGATACCGAAACATCCGGATAATCGAAAAAAAAAAAAACAATAAAAGTTATGAATTCACTAGAAATTTAATTAAATTGTTTATATTTTTGATGTGTATAATTATGTACACGAACATTAAGTATTCTTATACGAATTACAGTTCTTTATTTTTACTATTTTATTTATCTGGTACTGGCAAAGTTTATTAACATAACTTAAAATCACCATGGTAGTGTATTCGTCAGTTTCCAAAATAATAATTAATGAATTCATAATTCTTAATGTCATAAGTGAGAAGATTTTTAACTCCAAATTTTTTGAATATAAAATTCCTGTTATTTTTTAGTTTTTTCACCTTCGTATTAAAGTTTGTTATGAGCCCATATAATTTTTTTACGTACTCATAAATTTTTGAACGCGTTTTTTAATATGTTATAAATATTGTAAAATCTGATACTAAAAAAAAAACAATTATTTTTTAACAATCCGGATAGTAGAGTTTTATTTAGTATATTTAACTTCACTACCGTAGTTTGAATAAAAAAATTTGTAAATAAATCGATGAAATACGATTCATCAGAAATTTATGTATTATGAGAATAATACAAAATGAACAAATCCGAAGAATTGTAAAAAAAAATGAACCAAAAACTTCTTCGTAACAATACGATAATAAACTCCGAGAAAAAACCAATACGGAAGGCGTGCGCAGTAGAACCTCCAACGAACGCCCCCATAAAAAATCATTTTTATTTCCGGGCACCACCCACCGTCCGAAAATACAAAATTTCGCACAGCCCCGAATTCGTACGTATGCAAAAAAACCACCGAAAGAAACGGCCAACGATCCTCCGGCATGTAAATTGGTCGATTTTCGCGGAAACGGTCCGGCGTCGTTATCTCGTCGTTTTCCCGGGAGGAGCAAAAAAGAAGACCCCGTTATACTCGTAATTTGGGATTAGCGAGCCCGTGTCCGCTTCGTGGTGTTGGAGTGGTTGCGGTGGTTGCTGTGGTTGTGATGATTAGGAGTCATGTCATTTCGGGTGGTAGATGGTCGGCGATAAGAAGTTTTCTGGGGCTATGTGTCTTTTGGGCTTTGCTTATTGAAGGACGATCGTGTTTTTGCTGAATTCGGGTGGATAGTGTTCCATTTTGCGTCTAGTTAAAGTAGATTTGGTTTTGAGTGTTTTATGTGTTTTTGATTTAATGTTGAATATTGATTAATTAATTGTTAAAAAAAAGTTATGTTTGAAAGTGAAAAAATGTGGCATTCTTATAAGTAACGTCACAGAGACGTTATCGGGAGCGTTCACCTCTTTTTTTCTCTCTTAATTTGAAGGCATTAAAATATTTCTTTGTTCTCCGTTCAAATATAGTTGGGTTCTTGCACGAGAAAGAGAATGACTTGAATTATTTCCTGGGTCGTTTAACCTTCTATTTTAAATAGCAAGGAAATTTCGCAATTTGTAACAGCGTCTACGAAAAAAAATCTCAAGTCTTCTGACCTTTTTTTATATTCGTTTACAATTTCAACCACAACTTCGTGACAAAAGATATTTTAAATACTCACACATTGATATAGTCACACAATGGCCAGCTTCTGTAACGAAAATAAAATATGTTATTTTATTAATGTAATTTGAAATTACACGAACTAAAATTACCCAAACGTTTGGTCAACGGCACGTAAGCGCTTCTGGCTAATTTTGCTATATTGCTGAACTTTGGCGTGTACATAATAATTTTTACTAATAGAGCTGGAGGTTCATGCTTTGCAAACACAGAGTCCCTGAAGTAATGTACCCTGTACAATTTTGGAAATTAACGAAGAACACGTGCTATCAGCTCAGGGATCGGAACCGTAAACATCCTAAGGGATGACAACCTTCGGTCCTTCACTTTGTGCTTGCAATCAACATGGAATGTAATGAACTGCCGTATTTATAATGAAAGCATGTTTAAATGTTCAAGGTGGCTTCTTTTGGTTTTCTAGAGGGAATTTATGCAAAGAATCTGTTGTTGAGTGTTATTTTAGTGTCGTAACGGTAAATATTATAAAAACAAGCTATTGACGTATAATATAATATATTATATTACTTAGGTAATCCAGATTTGAATTTCCCCGACATGGGCGTGGGAAAATTTTTCAAAATTCAAATTAAGTTTTCACCAACTCGCCGTAAGTTAATTACGGAATTTTTTCCCTTTTTCTTTCTGGTTTTTTTCGCCACCACGACTTTTCTATTGCGCGGCACTTTTTCGACTTTTAATAATTCTCTTGCCGCACCTCAAACCAACTTTAGTCACCCCTCTCACATGATTTTTCCTTCTACAAAAATTCAGTGACGCTTTTTTTCTTTGTAATTTTTAGGCTCAAATTGACTTTTTTCGACAATTTTTTTCTCAGATTTTATCAATTATGAGACATTTCATATAAAGCGTTCAATGTTTAAACTATTATACTTTTACAATTTTTATTATACTGTATAAAAGTGATTGCATTTTTTTACCTTTTTTTTTTACTTTATTGCATATTTTAAATGAAAAGCTAGTAGAAATATTGAAAATTGATGGCTGAAGATTTGATTTAATTTAAATATAAAATAACATTAACCAAGCGATTTGGTTTTTGTATTATATTCTACTTTTAGCCGCAAATTAATTTCCGTGAAAAAATATTCCATGATGTAATTTCTATCATTTCTATATATGTAGAAGCATTGTTATCATATTGAACAATTCCAATGAGAATAAAGAACGAAATAATCAAGGGAAGATTATGAAAAAAATCGTCTTGCAATAATTCAATTCAATGAATACAAGCAATCGTATTATTCCTTATCGAATTCATTTCGTTATAAAGTAATCTTCCATAAATCCATACAAAATTAATCACTCGAAATCAAAATCGGAAAACGACGATATTTATTTAGTTGGAAATGTCACGCAGGAATTCGTCGATATACTTCGAACGAATTTTAAATTTTCTCGTTAAAATTAACGAGGAATATGTATGAACTTTGACGAACGCCGAAGTTCAAACGTATTTCCAAAATTTGCATAGAAATAACGTATAATACGCACAACTACCATTCCATGCAAAAATAACGAACCGTTCGATTAACAACGGCAATATTCTTTCGTGCTGAACCACCGGAGGGTACTGAAAACAATATAACAATATGGGTGGATTAACGTTTTCATTGCGCCATTAACATGATAATGTCTCGCGAAAAATGTCCTTTATTAACCGTCTTGATTAAGCCGTAAAGGAAAGTTATGCGCCACTTCGCCCAAAGAACGATACGATTTTTCTTTAGTTGTACCCTTTGGTTTTATTTTTGAGCCCAAATGGTTTCCCCGCATGCAAAATTACAATATCAATTAATTCATGTAAGACTTTTATGATATTTTGTTAATTATTGCTTATTCCGAAAATTCATTTTTTAATTAAATTTTGAAAAATGGACTTATGAATTTCTTCAAAAATTTTTTTACTGGATTTTTAATAAAAAAAATAAATCATTAGTATTTGTCATTTTATTCAAATCGTTGCAATATATAGCATGAAACATTGTTCCCGAATATCAACTATTTGACAGCTGTCTCAATTGATACTCACATGAAAATGCCGTCATGACATTTATCAAGTTATGACCAATGTTCATCATCATCGTATCTATATAAACATCCGCATTGCAAATCAATACCTTTCTGAAACCATTGAAAACCAAGCACTTCTATATCGACGTCAATTTCAGTAAACAGTTTCTAATAAATCAATATTCTAATCATAAATCTGCATCTAAACCTATAAAAACACAATTTACGACTTCATGAAGCAATTTACCACTCGACTCAAGAACCGATACCGTTTCCATCTAATCGAACCGTTCAGCCCGATTTTCGTTCACAAACATAGGGTTCGCCCTCGTGTAAAATTACAGCATTAATGAATTCATACAGGACTTTCATAATGCTCCATAAATTATGATAAATTGCCGTCGTAAATGAAGGAACGACTTGGATGGAAAACGGCGGTGTTCCCTTGATTAATTACGGCCGCCGGCGAGCTGCGAAAAGTCAGCCTTTTAACACAACCTCTAGCGGCATACACGTTTCCACTTTTAGCAAGGAAATATTTCAATTAGTCGCGGTGCATATTTGTCGGACCGGGATCAAAGTGAAAAATATGGGGGTTTGGCGCCCGAGCGTGGGTGGCCATAATTTTATAAGTCGCTCTCATATGGAAATCGTTAAAAATATATGGGCCGGGCGTGTTGTGTGGATACGTGGTGCTTTGGAATGGTACGTTTTGTGTGGGATCCAATTCGGTGAATATTCTATGGGTTTTTTGTTGATTACATGATATAGGTTTTGTCTGAAAAATGATCGTATGAAAAATGTAGTTTTATATGAATATTTTTAAGGTAATTGTTTTAAAAAATATTGGACATTTAAAGAGATCAAAAAAAACCATTGTTTGTGTTTTATATTTCTAAAGTTATTTTATATGAATGTAATTATTTTCATATGTAGTATTTCTTAAATTTCTCATTTTTCTGGACGACCCGAAATTTCAATTTTTGTAAGTGTATGACCTATATACCACCTGATCCTTTAGTTAAAACGAGCCACTATATTAAGTGTGAACCCTTTATAAATTTATATGTATTATATATAAATTCACATACTCCATAAAACAGAATACACAACATATATAATCGGGGGTCCATTAACTTTTAAAATATTCATACCATAACCAAAAACCTCCACAAATTCAAAACTTTCGAAAAACACACATGCCAAAAACAACACAGACCCCCATAGAAATCAAACTTATGTTTTCACGTTTCGCTCCAACGGGGCCCGACATAAATTAAGCGGCGTCGTTCGACAGTTCGAAGACAAACTTCTGAAAAACTTGCCTTCACGCTGAAACGGGCACGGACCCGATGGGGGGTCAGAAGTCATCCACACACGGCCACACACCCACACCCAATATTGTCCCAAACATTCAGTCCGTCTTTGAGTGCCCATTGTGTGCATTTCCCTTTGAAATGCGGGACACAATGCGAGCTCGGTGCCCATTAGTATGGCGCGCCATTCATTCGTCAATCATCATATAATTACTCATAATTGATTCGGTTCGGCTGATTTGTATTGACTTTTCGAATGCGAGTTGTTCGGGATGTGCTCGTTATGATGTTCGAAATGACGACGTGAAGATTGATTTTGTGTTAAATTACATCGATTTGATAATCAAAAGACGAGATGTGCGAGTGGGTTTTTTGGGAGGCTTCGTCTTTTATAATTCATAAGATGTTCATAAAAAAAATCTTTATCATGTATGTTCGTGCGTCATATTCGAGCAAAACAAATTTATCGTGGTCGCGTTTTGTGCTAACATTTTGTATGCAATACGGTTTCCGCGGAGTAATTCGTTGTCCATGCGAGGCACGCGATCGACTCGTACAACATAATATATTATATTTACAAGGGTGTTCCAATATGTAATCAAATCTTAAAAGATTTTATAAAGTACGTGTGTGCTTTTTTATAAAAAAAATTCTCTCTTTTGATATAAATCGATTTCAAATAATATATAAATAATATGTCAAGCCTAACATAATAATGCAATATATCAAAAACACATTTTTCTTTATCAGATATTCTCTACTTCTAATATAAGAGTTTGCTGAGTATCACGTATCACATTTTCCGGTTATCTGGTTTAGAAAAAGCTACTGAGTTTCACTAAAATGTTTTAAATTGAAATTCGGAACGACACGGACAAAATTTTATCTATAAATTCTCTCTGCTATAAAAATATTTTGTCTTAAAATATAAAATATTTAGACTAAAAATATATACAGTATATAATATGCATTATTTTTTATTATATAAAAAAATTTATATCACTAAATTTTCATAACATAATTATATTAACCTTTCCTTTACGGTGCTAAAACAAAATGTGCGTTCCAGTACTGTGTAGTCACTATACATTCAAAAATTAGCGATTTAAAATCGGAAAAATAAAAAAATTCATTGCTAATCCCCTTAATTAATTATAATTGAAGTAAAAAATTATAATAATTGCGATTTATTTGCTGAAATCATTAAAAACCCATCTGGCAACGCTCACAAAACGGACGTGCATCCGACCCATTCGGATTCCCATGGACCAGCGCTGCGCAGTAGACGGGAATGCCCCCACTCACGACTGAGAACGTTGAACTACTCGCACTTCTACCGTGAAGTATTCAAGAGTGAGATGCGAATATGTACGTACATTAAGTTCGATGCTGTTATTTACACGAATTTTTTCACAAAATAGCTAAGATGTACTCGATAAATTCTGATCATTATTAATATTATTTTTTAAATCAATGCGTAAATATATTATGGAGGAATACCTAAAATCTTAAACGTGTATTTACTATATTTATAGAAATATTGATGGTTATTAGAGCAATGTGCAGAAGATACACATCACCGGTAAGGAAAGGTTAAGAAATACAACAAAAAAAATCCACAACAAACTCACCCCGAGCAACAACTCAAACATAACTACCATCTCCAACCATTCAACGAAAAAAAACACAATCCCGCACATAAATATTCTCATCACACAACACCGCCATTCAAGAGCGTATCCATATTTATTTATTGAAGCACCCTCCGCCCGAATTCGGGTGTAGAGCCAACTTAACGCCGAGACGATCTTATTTTGCGTCCCGCATCATTTCGATCCGGAACGCTCGTACATATGTGTCGTATTAGATTAGATACGAGTTGCGGTTCTACCCTCAGAGCCTGCGTCGTATTATGTATCGGGCAATTCGTCTCGATGGCGGGGGCGTAACTTTTTTCCGATGGCGATTTTTTATTTTGTCTGCGCGAATATCGCCGGTCGTTCGGCGCGAATTGGACGTAATATGTCAGCGCGAAAATGTTGCGTTGCAAATATAATAGTGCCGAAGTCGAAAGGGTCTATTGTGTTTTGGGGGGGATAGTGTTTTGAAGGATTCGGTCGGGTCGGGTAATGGATTTTTTTAAATGGCGATTTGTTGAGTGTGTGCGTCGGTAGGGTATTCTAAAATTTATTCGATTATTCAAAAATGATTTGTTGAAAGAAAAATTGCTTTGAAAGAATTTACAATTGAATAAATAGTCGATAACGAGAAATTCCTTTTTAAATTTTTAATCAATCATACGTTCGTGCTTAAAGAAAAATTCTCTCGACATTTCCGTTCTAGAAAACCATTGTTGGATTTCATATTTCTTCAGTTTATTTGATGACGTAGTAAATGAACGAATCTTGAAATTTGTCTAAGGTTTGCTAATATTAAAACAGTGCTTCCTTTTTATTCAAAAATAATTTATAATAATTTTATAGCTTTAGCTAAAGATAAAATTTCGATATTTTCAGAGAATTTCACAAAATATATGTAGAAAGATTTGCTGAAAGTATGGCTTTAAAAATCGATGAATTCTAATGACAATATTTATTTAAGAGTTCAGAAAATTTTCTTATATAAACTGAAACTGTTGAAATTCAGAACAATACATTAAAATTGAATTGTCGAAATCTAGTTCGCATATAGATAACAAAAGGTTAAGTACTGCCGAGACATATTATGCTTTCTATGAAAGTGACATAAAGAGCACAATAGTCGCGGCCGTTGCTAATGCTATCGTAAAGTGTATTTTTTGTACGCTTTTTAATGCACGCCACTTTTTTACGTCCATTTTTCTCCCTCAACTCTATGTAGACCAAAGGAGTTATCTTAATTTATTTACCCGACTTTGTTGCTTTTACGGCCGCGCAACAAAAAGTGTTCTCTTCTCTTTTTTAATACCTTAAGTGCTTTTTTCGATCGAATATTAGATCGCGGTAATGTTGCCAGCGTTCGTTCATAAATTTCATAAGCAATTTATGAACATCGTTTAGCATTATCTCGCGTCGTACACGTAACGGTCGATTTTTAAACATTTAAAAACGTTACGCAGATTTAATAAGACGATAAATGTAACTTAATGTCCCGCATTTACGAAATTATAAGCGGTTAATTTGATTTCGGTGAGTGATAGATCATACGTCATCGTCACCTGCTTTGATATTATTCACTACAATTTCCTTTAATGAAATATAAAGTCGATACTAAATTACAATATATGGTGCTAACACCAAAATTGAAATGAGAAATTTTCATTTGTCAATGTCAGAAGTTGTTTATGAACCTTAAAGTTTTTTTCGTAATGAAATTTAGTTCATATATAGAAAATTATTTGATCAGACTGCTCCATTTATCAAAAAACAATACGACTCAAATATAACATTTTAATATCCATTTCCATAAAAAACATCTATCAATTATTACAAAAGATAAAGCTTAATATTGTCTCGGAACATTTAATCAACCCTTTCATCAAAGGGCAACGGGCATAAAGCGGAAAGTGCCTCGCCTCTCGATCGTCACATTTCCTCGTGGAAACGATGAAAAAACGTTATCGACCATTATACCGTGCGGCCGAATAAGTACCATTTTCATCGTCCGCAGTATGGTTATTGTGTTGTTGATAAATCGCATTTATCATATTTATGAACCGTAACGACACGCGGTATAAAGAACATCGCTGCATAATAATGCACTTATCGTAAAAGTCGATGAAATCTGCCAGTTTTTTCTTCATTTGGTATATGGTGGGAGGTTTCGCGAAACCGCTGCTTTGATTGTGTGCCCGAAAGCCCTTATTTATAATGTTAAATCGTGCACGAAATTAACTATGATCCGATACTTGCACCGGATGGTTGAAAATAAGCGTCCGCTCGAGCAAAATTGCGTCTCGTGGACCATAAAAGATGGTGGGTGTGATTTCCGAATATAGTAGTGAATAATATATGTATGTTGGGTTTAAGGATGCAGGGGGCTTAGGGAAGATTGGAAACTATGCAAATTTCACACAAATAGCGGGTATTATCCTATAATGTAATGACATTGTAGTATCGGATAGAAATCTGTTATGGTCTCGATATTTTTTTTTCGAAGCAATTTCCATTCAAATCTAATATTAGAAATATTATCATAGAATATATCTTAATGGAGGAATAATAAATAATTAATTTAATAAATTAGTTTGCATGGTTTTGGGATATAATAGTTAATACTAAATCATCATGAATTTAAGATGGACAAGTAATTAATTATTGTAGTGAAATTTCTAATTAATTATGGAAATGTATTCATTACTTACTACATAAAATCTTGAAATATATGAAAATAAATGTATTGTTTTATGAAAAATATATAATGTACCGAAAAAAACGTTCAATTGTAAAATAGGATAAAAAAAATCCATTGAAACTATTGTATTTACGTTTATTGTAAGATTGAAATACAATTCACTTTTTCACGTCAGTAAAATAATAATATTTTCTCTTTGTGCTTCGGGCACAATGCAAAACGAACAGAAATCGCTATCGTGTTCTCCACCTTCGCCAATTAATCATTCGGCGTTGCTGAATTTTCATAATTTTGTCTGGATGGAAAATTATGAAAATCGTCGGCAAGTTTCATCCCTTACCCAAAATATCGAGCACAATCTAAAGTTTAGCGATGAAAACTAACACTTTGATAATATTTCAAATGAAACGCTTTAAACCAGTTTGTAATATATAAATTGACGCATCTCTGTCCTGTAATATTATTGATGCAATAATATTACTTAAATTCAATGAGATTTCAGATAGTGTTTCTATTATACTTATTGTTAGATTATTTTCAAAACTAACGCTTCTATTACACGAAAAAATCACGTAACAGACGATTATTCGATTCTCGCATTGGAATTATTATATATCTAAAACGAGCTCCATCAACTTACATAATTTAAAAATTTCAATCAATATTTCCAAATTATTGAACTAATCAATAAAAGGTCTCTAGTATCCGAAACATCCCAAAGTCCACTTGGGAACATCCTCAAACCTTTAGTGTACAAGGCTCGTACGCCTTCCGCCCACTCACCTGTCCGAAGTTTGTTTTGATGGAGGTTTTACTACGCGGTGTAATACTATTAGGCGAATTAATGTGACCATAATAGGCGGTGGGCTTTTTATTAAAATCGTCTCTGAATTATGGGCTACGGTTTTATTGTCGCGTTATGGCGAAAAGCTGAAAACCTTATGCCGACCGGGGGAATAACCCAGAATGGCGTAGTGAGCTACGTAAGTGCGTTTTGGTATTACGCAATGTTTTGTGTGGTAGTTTTGTCTGGCACATATTATAGTCGGACTTTTTGTGATGATGATGATGATGATGATGATAGTTATAGTTTGTAAGTGTTGAATTTTAGTTTTTATCATTATTTATTTATTTGATTAATATTCATAAATTTAAAAATTTTCCTGCTTTATAAATCACAGAGAAATCTTTAATATAAATAATAAACTTGAATCAAATGGATAAAATTGATGTTAAATATAAAACGAAAGATTAAAGGTGACTTTTTATACAAATATAAGATTAAGATAACCCTGAGAAATGTTTTTCTTTTAATCAAGTAAATACTAAATATTTTCAGAGCGAAATCTCTGTATTCGTCAAAGAAGAATATTCGTTATGAGTTTATTTTAAGTACCGAGTTAAAATAAGTTCAAGATTAACCTCTTATAAAGTCAAAATTTTATTCAAAATATCAACGAAAATTCCGCACATATATTTGTGAAAGCACTACGAAAACATAAAACGTGGGTCTTAGCGAATTCCTAGAACGTAAATTTATACTCGGAATGTCGCAAAGAGGATCCGTCACAGAGTTCGCGCGGGACCCGAATTTTCCAAAATTAATTTTCTCCGCGAACGAAAATATAATGACGCATAAAGTGAGATTGAAGAATATTTCCCTCGGAAAAAGGCTGCCGAGGGAAAGACAGAATGAAAAAGTCACCACGTGAGCCCCGTGTCTTGCGAGCCCGCCTTCTAGACTCGTTCCACCCGTCCCGCCCACAGAACAGACTTCTTTCGAAAAAGATGATCAATGGAGTCTGGGCAAGGGTGGGCTAAGGACAGGGTGGGTTCAAGCTGGCTGCCCCCGAGGAGGAGGAAAAAATCCTTTTGAAAAGCCGACCGAGAAGAGAAACGCATGGCTGGGGATAGGCCTCGGAAAATCCCTCCATGTCGAAGCGGAGAGAAAAGAAGAATCGCTGTGGTAAAAGGGTGGACGTACATACACAAAAAGAAAAAAAAAATGACAATCTAATAGAAAAATTGAATCGAAAAACGTTCGAATGTGGTCGTACAAGCATAAAGTCGCAGCGTGTTATTCTATCGGAAGTCAATCTAAACTTTTACTTGGTTCGATTTGAAAGACTTCTTTTCTTTACTTCCTTACGCTTTAGCAGAAAAGTCGGTTAAGTAGTTATTCGAATCCCGTACGTTTGAATTTTTTCATTAAAATATAAAATTTTCTCGATGAGCCTAAATATTAAAAAAAAGTTTAATCGAATATTTTTTGTTAAAATAATAAAAAAAATTAAAGTGGAAAGATCTTATTTTTATTTTATAAGTCAAGCTTGAATAAATTTAATTTTAAAAAGATCCATAAAATTTATCGAAAACTTGAATTCGGATAGTCAAATAATTTGTTCGAATTTCACAACTTTTCAAATCAAGTTTCATTTCGATCTAATATAAAATGATTCAATTAACACAATTAATTTATACACTGTTCCCAAACTCAATATTGAAAAACATTACAATTCATTACGAATATTCAAATGAAATCTCAGTTTGTTATCCCGGAAAGTTTCCACATCAAAAAATTAATGCGCTTTTAATAACTGCGTCGTACATTTTTAAACACGCCCTTGTTTGGCGCGGTCTGAAAATTTTCCCTAATGGAGATTTTTTACACGACCGAGGGAAAACTTTGCCCGAGTGAATTGTGTCCCGGATCCAGGACTTGGAGGACGTCTGGTCCTCTCGGTGGTCGTACCCGAGGGATGAATGGTGTGGGAGACGGGCTCTTTTGTGCCTCGACAATGTTCCGATTTTCTCGAATATAAAACAAAGCGATACCCTTATAGCCTTTGTGTCCCGAAAGCATCGCAGAATTGCGTCTGAAGGTTTTTATTGATTACCAAAAGTGAAGCGGGCAGGCCCATTTTGCCAATTAGGAAATATTTGCCCGGCGCAAAAACGCCTGCTGATTGACTGCCGTCAAAAAAATGGAAAAAAGGGACGACTTATTCATTAGATGAGATCTTTATGAAAGGAGGTTCGTTTTATATACGGCTAATATTGTAAATTGTCAGTTTGTGGTGTTTTACGGTAGTAATAAAATTTATATGGATTCGGGTTGGTGGTAAGAATATATTTTTATACTTAATACTGATATAAATGATAATTACGTTTTTTTTTAAACTTTTCGCATTAAAAGTTCAATTTATAACGATTAAACCTTATATGTGTATGTATATTAGGATAATAAACAATAAATAGAAAACTTTTAAAAGCTAATCGTGAAAATATAAAATAAAGGAAAACGAATAAAAATAAGAATCAAAGGAAATTTGTAATTTTGGGAATGGATCGGCTTTTTGTTTGCTTTTCTTTCAGAAAATTGAAAAGACGACTCCGTTGAACCGTATTAAATGAATAGTGAACAATTTGGTTTGTCAATATTCGTGGAACCAGAGCCACTCACGTTCGATTGAACATATTCGCTACAAAAGTGATATGAATGACAAAAAAGTACATACGTGTGAAACGTGCACGTGTCAAACGAAACGAAATATGTACACGTGCAAAGGACGTTGGGAGCCAAAACCTTTTTGTATTATTCTTTTTTTTTCATATACTTTCTAGCGAAAAACGTCGAGGTGCGCGTTGACGAAACGCTCGCTTAGACTTTTACGTGACAAACTGTGGAAAATTCATACTAGCATTCTCGGACTTAAATTTGTATAGTATAAAATTGGAAAATTTTGAAATTGTTTTTCAAAAATTCATTTTAATTTAATTGATTACACACACATTTGAAAATAAAAATGTTCACATTATGTTTTTATTCATTCGCTGTTATTTGTTTGTTGTGGATTGGGGATATTTTTATTCCACTCTTCAAATATGTATCATTTTTTATTATATAAGATAAAAATTTCCTAGCATGTGCAACATTGTGATGAAAGCACAATACTGTGCTGATATCATAAACAAAAGCTACAATCTTTTCGTTGCGATTAAAACTCGCGAACTACAAAGACCAACTTCGCTTTCTGCGCGGCGTCTGATTTATTTGTCTTATAAACGAAATATTGGAAACTTTTCCAACAATGTAAATAATGATTTCAATTTGTCTTTGCAGAGACTTCATTTGAATTCCTCTCTTCTTTAGTTACGCGTTTGGCGCCCTGCAAAACGGAAAGACGCCCCCTTTATGTATACAGCGCGGAAATCGATAAGCGCGCCAAAAGCGATTCCCTTTTGCTTGTTTGATTTCTCGTCGTATAAACGAAAAAAAGGGAAAATTCTAAATGTAAATAAAACGTTTTTTTCTTTTTGTTTAGGCAAATATTATATATTATTTTGAGCGTTTTCGCGAATGGAACGCCATTACAAATTTTGTTAATTTCATGTAATGAAATATCCAGAGTGCAGTTATCACAATGAATATTTTCTCTGATAAGATAAATTTTAAATTTTAAATTTTAAATAAATGACAACTATTTCTTAGTATAGTTTTTTTATTAAATATTCGATAAAATAAATATGTATCATTTTCAATAAAACCTCTATGTGAATTTAACAACCAACATAAAGTCTATGGAAAAAGCTCATTATTTTCATCTTTATATTATATGTACATTGTTAAGAAACGTCAAAATCCATGTTTCCGATAGTATTTTAATAAAAGCTAACATCATGATGATAACCATTAAATAAATAGAAGTCATGTATTATGATTTTCCCCCATATTTCTGAAATAGAAAGATATAAATTGCTTGTTTCCTGTTACTGTGACACAATAAAGTCTTCTCAAACAAAAACACGACCACGTGTACTTAATAACCTTCAATTAATCATTTTGCCATAAAAATATGTTCATCGTTTATATGCGAGGCTCAAAAAATATTTTCATATTCAAAGAATAGCCATTAAATAGTTTTAAAATGCATGAATGCATATAGTCAGATAGAAGAAATTTTTAACAAGGCAAAAACGACAGAAATACTATTTAAACTTTCATCAGTCGACTTTTAATGAGAGTTGAAAGTTCCGCCTTCTCGATGGTCGCTTATATATTATAACAGAACTCGCGCAAAGACAAGAGCATTTTTTGCCTTCCTATTCCTTTAATTTCTCAGGACCTCACCAACACCACGGCAAGGTTAAGGAGCTTATCATCAAAGGTAACTCTTGGTTAAGTCGTACATTATCAACGAGACGGTTTTATAACCGTGAACGGTTAAGGGGACGATGTAAGCCGCGCGCGACAGGAACTTTTGACCCGGATCCCTCTACTTTCAGAAATCCTGCAAACTCTCAAAGGACTTCAAACAATGAAGGTGGATCCCATTTATTAGTTCGATAAGGTCGTTCCTGCCGTGAGATATCGACAAGTGGTTTTATGGATGAAACCCACACCCGGAACCGCACAATATGAAGCCTACTATACTGTACGTGTGGATCGAATGAATTCGTTCTGGCCGAAACTTTGTTAATACGGCTCGAATTAAACGTTTTCGATTTGTTTTAGGTTCTCGCGGCACGAATTTAGGCGAAATTCAACCGCTTTGAAATTTCGCGATTCGTTGTGCTGTTATGTGAGGCTATCTATAGCCACAATGGGGATTTCGAAGCCTCATAAATCGACGCGAACGTTAATAATGGTGGGTCTATGTCGGAGGAGTCTTTTTGAGGTCGCCAGTTTTGAAATTTCTATTGCTTCGGCGTTTCAGTTGTTTGATTTGATTTGTATCGATTTGTTTAGATGGATTCGTATATAATGGTGGAAACGTTAGTTCGAGTTTATATAATGTTAAAAAGTATTTCATTTTCTAAATGTGTCGCTTTCATAATTCGTATAAATTAAATGACTTATAAAATACCTTTCAACTAATTAATTCAAAGTAATAAAGGAGTTTTATACTAGGCATAAAATCCAGTTTGCATCAACTTAATGAAGAACTGAAAACATTAAAATTTTAACTTGAATATAAATAAACATTTTTGATTCTAAAATATCTCGAAAAAACATGATGAAGACCATTTAAATATTATATTTACATAATATGACTTTTATGCAAAAAATAATCTATCCTATGCAGATTTGAACGTCAATCAATATAATTATAAATTAAAATATCTCCATCAATTAACTTTGCGCATAAAACCAATCGAAATCCTCCCACACAAGCGATTAAAATTTAATTATACCCAAATTAACGACATTTGAATTCAACACAGACGAAATTTGCTTCCACAGAAATCCAACCATCAATAACAGATTAAAACACACGAGCGTTCAACGCCACACCAATTGAATATCACGAAATTCACACCGTACACCGCTCCCAGAATCCAACTTCGATAATAATAAGATAAAGTTTCCCCTACTAGATCGTCGTTTCTGGAATCGAACAGACGTCATTAAGGCGGAATGTCTGAAAACAATCGTGATTTAAGCTGGCAGCACGTTATGAACGGAACACCATAAATCGCCAGTATCCTGTTAACAATTCCTGTTTTCCCACATCCGTTTATCCCAATCTAATTTTAATTTCTTGGTGATCATTTACATTCCAACATCTAAGCTTTTTTCGCTCACTTACAATTAGAATAGAAATAAGCATATCATATTATCTGTACACTGATATCTCGATTTTCCGGTACATTTTCTTGGTCTCGTTCCATGTTTCCGATACGTTCTCACAATCCGTTCTCGCTTTTCCGGGATGGGAGTGAACAAATCACTTGCCCACCGTATCCTGCTTTCCCGGGATGTTTTCCCGGGACGGGATAGAACAAATCACCTACGAACCCGTCCATGTACCCCTTCGAAGGGATGAGGGAAAAAAAGAATGCGAGGTCGAGACCCGGCGACGAAGGCGTGCATTACCGCGAAAGGGTTGGATGTGCGTCATGATTTATAAATTTATTTATGTTCGCATTGAAAATATTCACGAAGAATTTTTCGCGAAGCGATTTTTTCCGTGATATGTTTACTGTTTTTATAAGTCTAAAAGTCGATTTGTTTGCTCCGCGCGAAGTAACTGAAAGTTTTTTGACGTGTACTTGTTTTTTTACTTACGCTTTCCATTCAAAATATGTTTTATAAGTAACGTTAGGACTTTTACAAATTTTTTTTTCCGCGATAAATAAAAATTCAACTTTTTTTGATTCGTATATTGTTTGATGTTTATAAATTGATCAAATTAAAGTTGACACACTATAAAATTATACGAACACTTTTATTTCTCTAATACATTTTTATTCGTTTCTAATCGCTTTCGTTCTTTTCAACTAACATGCAACTATGATTATAATTAACAACTCTGCCAAAATATTTCAGATTACACAAAAAAAAAAACAAAATAAAATAAATAAACACCGCACAATCTTTGACTTTCTTTGACGTTGCGTGCTAGTCTCGTATTATATAAAAATGTGCTCTTATTTGTCACGCACGTTCTTTCGACATAGCGAAAGCCTTACACGCTTTGTCATTCGATCTAATTTTTCAACAATAAACTTTGACATATAGCTGTGAAATGTTTATAAATGTAAATAATATTAAAAACTGATTGTGAGTGGGAACTCGCACGCGTCTAATATTTCGTTCTAATCGAGTTTGCAAAACCAAAATTTGATTAAGAGCGCTTTCTCGTTACGTATGCGAGCTGCGAGCTTTCGAGTGAAAAATTAAGCTAGTAAAATAATACAATACGTTTTGTCAAAATTTCTCAAAGAGAAATATCGTTGCAATTCGTCTTGCCTACAAAATATTCGAAAAGGACGTTTGCGAAATAGTCCTCGCTAAAACAGCGACAGTGTTGTTTACCGAAAAATAACACAACGTGCCGACTCACTTTAGATAAATTATAAAATATTATAATGTGACGAATGAATGTTTCTTTTCTTTGAGGTAAATAATGGATTTTGAAATTGATTCTGGCATCGCACAATGGTTCGAGTACAAAAAAAACTTATGACCATTAAAAATTATTAATGATTTCCATTCTTATTTTGATGTTTTTCATAACAACCCATAGAACAAACCTTCAAAATATTATATGGATTACTTTTATATTTTTTTGATTTCTCAAATTGACTTCAATATCGTGCTATAATATATATAATGTAACTACTTAACTTCATTCATATTTTTTTTAAAAAAATCATCGTCAAAATCAAAACTAAGCCTCAAAACCTTTCCAGATTCATCATCACCAAACATTGAACCCCCGTACTCTTTCACATACAACCTTCAAGACAAGACTGTCTCGTATGAGCCATCACCAAACACACCCTTCACAGTTGCAATTACTTAAGATTAGAACAAGGGTTTTGGGGTTGACAAATGCCAGTGGCACCTGCGATTTCGACAAGACTTGCTTCCTGCCAATCGCAAGTGCTGCTAAAGTGAACCCTAAATATTGAATATTACGTGCATTTTGTTCAAAATTTTGTGTATTAGTATATTTTTTTCCACATATCAAATGTCAAATGTTACCGTTGTTATTTATTTTATTATAAGTTCACCAGTGTATGCTTTTCCGTTTGAAAAATAAAATATGTGAGATGTTTTGTTAAGAGCAAAGATAAAACGTGAGTGTTTATTATTCAGAAATTTAATTCATGAAATCAAGTACATGCATTATAAATTTCGATTGAATTGAGCGTGTTGATCTTATATTTTCCAGAAACATGTATAATGTGGAGGTAAATTTGGAAAAATTGCGGTGAACGTTTGCCAAAAACGGACAAAAATCTCGCCCAGTTTTGGTGTCGATCGTATTAACACGATTTTTCCATAATACAATGTCGTGAGAATGGGGTTAATGTGTAATGCAATTCGTAAAAATGCGAAAATACGATAATATTTCGTTGGTAATGCGTTTGTGGTGTTTGCTAATTAATGGTAGTTGGAACTAATCGAAACATTTGTAAAAATAACGTATTAACTTTAGTGTAATGGAACTGATAATTTTTATATAATTTTCTGAACAATATTTAATCATAAAATTTTGTTTAAAATATTTCATTTTAGTTATAAATTTTATTACTAGAACGATATCGATATCCTGAATATCAACTATAGTATAAATCTATCGAGCTTTCATTTTCGTTCTATAAACTACACGATTTTTTTAACGCCTTAATCATCCAATTGTTTGACGTAGATTTTCATGAAAAAATCAAACATCGAAAACAGCACACACACTGATACGATAATTTCATTAAAACAACATCGATATTTCATTTTCGCGAAAATTTCATTTTTTGCAAGCCTTCAACGAACCATACAAACCCGTATTACCAACGTTCGTACCGGGACGAGAAATAAAACAAAAAATAGAGCACAGCTTCCGTCGAGCTTTCGAAAAAAATATTTAAACTGACCCGCGTCGATAAATATTAGGGCTTTTATTACTTGTAAAAAACGACCGCCATAAAGGTTGTACGTCCTCCATTATATTATATGCTTTTTTTGCACCTGTAATGGTCAAACCGACACGACCTGAATATAAATATTAACAGCTTTTTTCACGGCAGGGTTGGGCATTTTTACACATACACACAACTTTGTACTGCGCCGCTCTATACACTCGTTCCAACTTAATTAAGGTTTTGCGTATGTACAGGGCATTACAGTAACGCACCGAAAAAATATTTTCGCTCAGAATTTTGCCTTATAAAAGTTATGGGGCAGCTTAAAATTTTAAATTTCATATAAAATAAGGATAAGGTGTTAGTTTCATGCGGGGCGAAAATTAAATTCATTTCGTAAATGGTGCTGCAATGAATAATTTCTAAGGATGCTGTTTCGTGAATGGTTTTGTTTCACATGATATTGTTTCGAAAAATTAATGTTCAAATTGTAGTGTTTCAATAAACATTCAACTAATTGGATTATAAATCTCGAAATTGTTTATATTATTCATTGGGTTATAGTCGAATCAATTCAATAAAATCAACCAATGAATGGTTTCAATTGAAAATAAATTGTTTGAAACCTATTGTTAGTATGATATTGAATTATGGACAAAAGCATTACAAATCCTCAATTTTATAATAAAAATTATATTTTGTTTAATAAAATTTATTTTTTAGTATAAAACTTCATGTAATTTTTTCAAAAACTAACAATAAAATATAATTTTTTGCAATCAAATTTTTCACAACTTATTATACATGAAAAATTATAAATTTGAAATGAACTATTATTTCATATTTGTCTGAATTGCAATAATTTCAAAAACTTAAAAAATAATAATCTTTCTACCGTATCTTTAAATGAAAACTATATAAGAAACGAATGGGATTCAAATTGAGCAAAAGTTTCAAATTTACACAGAGAACAATCAAATAAAAATCCCCAATATAAAATCAGAATAATGTTAATATGAAAGTATGCATAATTGAAGAGCAAACGACGAATCGTTCGGAATGCAAACTCGGATTTCATTTAAAACTTTATCAAGCCGAAGAAGTGGAAGATTCGAGAAACGTCCATACCGTCGGAATTCCACCGTCGAACTTTCGGCGCTCAAAAATTTTCCGCGAGTTTTCCACTTTCACAGATGCTTAATCAATTATCCGAAATTTTTCCAGCAAGATCACCGCGACCGTCCACCAGCGAACACACCCCTAAAACAAGAATCGATTAATCCGGCAACTAGAGCGTTTATTAAAACGATAATTAAACTGCAAAAACGCGCCGTTAGTTCCGCCGTTTAATAAATAACGGCCGAAATAACGAAAGTCTGGGGCTGGGGGGGTGTTCGGGGTTCAAGAGCGTCGGCTAAATGCCGCAATAAAAACGTAAATATTCAATTATGGGATGGCGAAAGGGCCTTCCAACGCTTTAGGGCGTCTAATCGCGTTAAATATTCGCGACTAAACGGGCGAATGGTCGAGACAAGCGCGCGCCAATTTATTTTCACGGCTTATAGTTCGCGCTTATTATTTTTTTTATGATGGTAATATTTGAGCTTGACTTGTTTTTTTGGGGTTGTTCGATGTCGGTTTTTGTATGTGGAATCGATTAAATTTTCGATGGCTGAACGTTTGACGTGTTTGCGTCAATCAATTTAGATTTTAATTTTTTATTGATTTTTTTTTGACAAATTATAACACTCTCGAATCACTGTTCAAATCTATCAAGAAACTTTTCTTTTTATTTTTTTATATTTATTTTTTCTTAGTTTTTTGTGTTTTTCAGAAAATTATGCCTGCACGTATAAAAATTATATAACGATTTAGTTAATTGATGAATTCATTTAAATAGTTACTCAATACTTTAAATTTTTTTTTGATAAAAAAAGATGAATATTTTTTTACCAACATATTCCACAGCTAAAATCATTTAAAAACATATAATATAATTAAAAAAAAATAATGATTCAATACTTTTTTTAATCATAATCAATACATTCGAAATAAATTACTCACCGTTTACAATTCAGCAACACTCAACACCATAAAAAATATTTCATCTGATTAATCACTGCATATCTAATGAGTGCGAATATTAATTTTAATCAACACCATTCTTTTCCAAGTTTCAACTTCTTAAAAACACAACAAATACATCTCAACAGTCCGACAACCTATTCAAATCCAACGACAAAACCATCAAAAATCCATCACCCACAGCAGCCACGACTGGAAAGTGCCAAAATTTCGCAAAGTTTATATATTTCCAACAGCGGACGACACGTACGACGCGAACGACGGCCGGCGTCACACTGAAAGCTCCCCTAGCGGTAAAAGCTCGACCTACGCGCATGATCCACCGCCACTCTAAATCGCTTTACACCGCGAAGTACGCAAGGTAAATTTTCGAAAAAAATATTGTTATATTCTACGTATCTCTTGCAATATTTTCGCAGTACGTTGTGTTGCTCTACGAGGTCGTCCACAATGGAATAAAAATTATCGTAGTCGCGTGCGTTTCGTGTCGCGGTGTGTGTGCGCGCTCCTCGGTACGGCACGTTTAACAGCGTTCGCTATATAATTTGGCGTGTGCTCATTTTATACGAGATCTTGATTTATATGCATTAATTAAAGTAGGAGGCAAGAAAACGGCAGTGCTCGAATTACTCTAATAATTATGTTTCGCTAGCGAGGATATATTGTGTTACGTGTGCTAGCGGAAGCTCAGTATATTTATATTAGAATAAAAGCAAAGATTTTTTTCTAACCACACATTGCGGTGAAAAACATTTCTCTTTCATATTACGAAATATTTTTTACATTATGATATCATAAAACACAAAAATAAGAAATTATTTTTATATTACATAATATTTATACATCCCCTATATATAATAGCGGATTTCTGTGTGTCTGTCCGTCTGTCTGTCTGTGTATCTGTGTCGATGACACTCGCGACTTTAAAACGACGCGTCGATCCCCTATATATAAATCTTCATGCGTATATGGTCTTAATGCGTATACACTTAACGTCTATAATATCATGCTTATAAAATCGTTTCAATTGACTTATGCAATACATCGATTATTACGCAGTGGAAAAAATATTTGAATCCCCTAATCACTGATGACAGATGCTGTGTCAATAACAAATGAACTGCTTTTATTTATTAAATATTAAATATATTCAAATCAAGTACGGGCATTGGATAGCCTATATGTCACAAAATAATAAATCATTTTGATTTTATTAATTAAATATTAAATATTCAAATCGGGTACATATTTCTGGTTCACACAATCGGGTTTTCACATTTTATCGTTTTCCATTTCTTAACAAATCCGCAGCCGATGTTACTAACATCGGGCCTATATACTAGTATAATATATACATATTCGAATCTCAAATTAGATTAAGTACTCCTAACATCGATCAAAAACATTTAGCATTAATATTATATGTATAAGAAATCCTTAGAAATTCACAATTTGATCTGAAGACTTTCGTAGACCGAATAACATACAAACAGAGCCTAGACCGAAAGACCGCAATACTCGCTCAGTCGAAATTGAACGACCCGAGTTCGGGCCATAATTGCTCGAATTGAAATTTTGATGTGGCCTCATTTAACTTTGCAATCTGACGAAATATTTCCCGTGAATTTTTCGTGCTACTATTAATCAAATCGGACGCGTTAATGGGGTGAAAGCCTCCACGGAGATTTCGATTCTAATGTGAGTAGAGAAGAATATGTGTGCGATTTATTATTTATTTGGTGCGTATATATGTACGAGAACGGAAAATGTATTAGATAGAAACTACCAAAGCCGGAAATTAAGAATTCAACTTTGATGTCGGTTTTCAAATACACGTTGTGCGCGATTCAAAGGTGAAAATTCGAGTACGGCTTCGGGCGTAGGCTCCAGAGAATATGTCGTGCGAATACGAAATATAAATGTTTTGGCAAAGTAAATATTTTCGTGAAATATAATTTCTGAAACTTAAAGTTTCAACTAATTGTAAGCTTAGTGAAAAAATATAGAACTTGAGTAAAAGGCTTCAGTATTCAAAGAATACAGGAGCATTTAGAAATGTAATTAATAGGTATTTTCTTCGCGTAAACTGAACGCAAATCCTATAAAACCTAATTAAACGTAAACGTGCCGTTAAAGCGACCTCACTCAAATATTAGCACTTCTTAACAATTTTCGCTTAAGTCGTACATTCATAATGAATTGGTCGTATCTACCAACGACAAATCGCTTGGATTTTCTCAATTAGAGAAAATATATCATGATATATCAGACTTGAACCCTTTGATCTTAAAATGAAACCATGTATTGAAATCCGAAACTCAAACTTTTAAAAGGCTATTAAAACTATCCATCAAATTTTTATTCTTTGCTTTTTCTCTAAAAGTCTAATTTCTCAGTTTTCTCAGAAATATCGATTTAACACCCTGATTACGAACCATACGTCTTTTTTTCTGGGAAACTACTTAGCTGAATGATTAAAGTGTTTTCGATTAGATGTAATAAATTAAATACATATAAAATAATTCGATTTGTAAAATCGGAAGATGAAAAAAATAACTATTTTAAAAGGATTATTTTTGGAATATTTTATATAGTGAGATCCAAAATTACTTTCAATGCACTTTCTTAATTGACAGATTTATCACCAAACAATTTCGAAATTCATAAATAATATTTCGGAATTGTATCATTTTTCTTGTCAGGGTTGGAAAGTTCCAATGGGCTGACTACGTACCGAAGATGGATGACATCCGGACATCTAGATATATTTTGAATAATAAATCTAATGGCCACAGATTTTTCGATAAACTCAAACTCCGATGACTGAACACTGTCACAAAAAACGTCAAGATGACCGATATATCAACCCGAAGTGACGGAAATTGAGGTAACTTCAAAAACACCAAAACCAGATAATTCAACTATTGATCATCTCTACGAAAAGATAGGGTTTCGATTCAATCCAACCACCATATTGAATATTTCCCCCACAAATAAATACGTCCAATTATGAAATTTCCCATTTGCACATGTACAAATCGACACGAGAACCCATCTAGTACATCCACATACATAACACATAACATCTATTAGCGTCGTCGGATTAGAGGCCTTCGAGGCTAGCGAGGGTGGTGAAAGCTTCCACCCGCTCACAGGAAGCCAAAATAGGGGGCGGTCAAAGTGGGTGGTGAGGGTGACCATCCAACACCAAGAGCAAGATAGGAGGCCATATCGAACACGAGTTGGGTGGCAAAAGAGGCTTCGGGAACGGGTCGACCTGAGGTCATCGGGAATGTCCGGTTATTGCGGTTGGCTGGAGAATGCAGTTAATCAGGGCCGGACTCGGGCCAGGGCCGGATTGACGCGCCTTATTAGTGACAGTGCTGGGCATGTAACTGGCCGATCGGCGGTAGGTGGGGAAAAAAGTTCGTTTTCGACCTTTCGGGTCGTTAGTGATAGATTTGGCCCGCGGGCAATTAAACTGCGGAACGGTCGGTATCTATCGCCCGATGTTTTATGTGCGTGGGTTTTTCAGTTTACGACCAACGATGGACGTGGTGAGGTCGTTAGCTTTGGAAATATATCATGTTATTGAAAAATATAGTATTTCGCGCAGATCTGTCTAAATTTATAGTCATGTAGAAAAAATATAAGGTATCTTGTTTCGTTTGGTTTATTTTGAATTTTTATGGATCGCATATATGAAAGTAATAAAGTTTTGTAGTTTATTTGTTGCGATAAATTTTTCTTCATATTATGTTGTTTATGTTTATCGTGTATTCCAAATTACAAGCATTGAAAAAAAAAAAAACGTATTACCTAAAACTTTCAGCATCTTACATGGCTGTGTATATTTTTAGATAACAGTTTTTTTAATAAACTATTTTCGAAGAAAAATTATTTTAGTTAATAATCATTAAGTATGTATTTATCTATTAGCCTGAAAGGAAACTCAAAAAATCCATGTTTGGTAAATCGAAGATTTCTTAGTTGAAAGTTTTTCAGAAAAAAGTTCACAACTACTTCCAGATTATTTTTTCATGCAATAATCTCTTTTTGGACTTCACCTAATTTCAAAATGACTTGAGAAACTCAAACAAAAACATGGTTTCCGTTAGCAAAGCGCGAATTTCAAATAATTTATTTTACATTCGAAATAACCAGAACGTTTGATTCAAAAGCAGACCACTATCGAATAAGCAAAAAATCAAATAACTTCAACCTCTCCTATTTCGCTGGTTAAACTTTGAACGTATTCCCCGGAGGGAGATATAACCTATTAAAAGGCATCCCTTTGAGATCACTGATTTCGTATTTAATTGAACCACCAACACCGTGTCAGGATTGAGATATCTATGAACTGTGTAATATAAATTTAGTACACGTGCGTACTATGTGGGATCGTAGGGGCTGTAACGTGTGCGATGTTATCGCATTTTCGCGATGCGCACACAATATTTTTATGGGTTGTCTTCGTGTTTTTACGGCATTTTTCATGGGCGTATTGATTCTCGTCGTGTATGTGTTTATTGAGCGAATCGAATTGTCGTAAAAATAAACAGAGCGCGTATGAATTTCGAAAAATGCTGCGAGCTGACGAAATTCGATACAATCGCGAAGGGATTTGTATAAATACCGCATCGTAATATGTAAAGGAAGAATATGGATTCTAGATTTGTATCGATATTTTTTTTCGTTCTGAAAAGTGCGTTTTGTTATTCTAACTGATCTGCGATTGTATCAAATTGAAATAAATCAAATGCTCGTCTTAAATTTAAAAAATACATATTAGAAACTTTGTATGTAAATATTTTAGGTTTCTAAAACTCGTGTATATAACACTCAGCATAATATGAAAGTTACATGATCGACTGATTAATATACCAAGAGCGAACACCTAATCTATCCCTCAGGAGCCAACAACAAAGTTGAAACAGTCGAAAGCAGCAAGCGACAAGCACTTCGTTCTACAATCCACACTTTCGCCCGAAACTCGAACAAACAACGGCCACGATAAATTAAAAGAAGAGAGATCCCTTGTTGAAATATTAAGATATTTTAAGCGTGCACGCGGGAGTCCCTATTTTTTCCCCGAATCCAAAGTGTATAAGGACACGCGGCGATAAATTGCACGCGAACCCACCTACAACAGAAATAATAAGGAGAAAAGGACACGAGCTTGCAAGAGACAAGTATAATATAAAAATGGCTTAACTGGCTGCAGGAGGAAAAACTTCTCTTGTCGCATATGTCGCTAAAGTTTCCACCCTAAAGCGTCGCTTCGGTATTATGTTGTATTATACGAGAATAACTGCGACGATACGACGCGGTTAAATGACGGCTCCGTTGCCGTCGCCGAGGCACGAAAAAGAATAAATAAATGAAAAGGAATAAATGGCGTAAGAAAAGAGTCCGTATTAATGTCGCACAGTGATGTGTGTACGTGCCAGAGTCGACGTTGCGTTTCTGCAAACGCGAATGTCTACTACTTTTCTCTCGCGGAGGACTTTCAATCTGTGGTTCGTTGCACTCGAGAGACTCTTGAGATGGTTAAAATTCTGTTTTGTATACTAGGATTTATTTTTTTGAAATGCATTTTCCTAGTATGTACTTGGTTTTGTTGAAATTTCTCATTATTTGTTTGTAATACGTGACACGAATTTTTATTCATTGAAAAAAAAATGAATTATTATAATTACTTAGCACTACAATCGGACATCAAAAATATTTCAAAAAAATAACTACATACTACATACAGTGTCAAACCAATATGCGAATATTCTTCAATTTAAGACACGTTTCTGAACCTTACCTTACCTGTAGCCCCGTATTTTTTACTAATTACAGTTTATCGGTAAATTAAACCGTATACCCACACAATCCAATATTTTTCAAAAAAAAAAAAACCATAAACTCATACAACCTTTTACAAAAATATTCAAAACCCAAAAAATATATTTTTTGTTTACCGAAGTAAAAAAATTATCAATATATAATTTAAGTTATTTACTGATAATGATTTCTTTAATACGAACCAACGCAGTACTATTTGTATTTTCAATTGATATATTGAGGAAACGTATCGAAAAATCATCAATAAACACTTCGAACAGTCATAAAGTGTATCCCGAAAACCGTAACATACTGAAAGGCGGTCGAACGAGCGAGTGCGAAGGTTTATATCCTGTGTGTAATTGATTGGTATTGCGCACGTTAACGACGGGTCCTTCGAGGAATAATGTGAATCGGAAGGATCCATCCCGTGAATTGCATTTACGTAATGAAGGACTCGTCCCGCGTAAATATGGCCGTCAAATCGTACGATGGACACTCTTCATCATTCCGAGAGATAGTGGCAGGTCTTGTCAATGCTTGATTAATGGTCCTAGTTGGGTGCCCGCACCCACTCAACATTTATCAAAGCACTCTTATAAAATATATATTAAAATTCAAATATTTTTCATAATATTGGAATTGTTCTCGATATATGACAAGACTATTATGAATCTCAACGGTGCACGTTTTCGATTTTCTTTGTTTACCCGGTATTTTCGAAAAGTGGAAGAATTATGCCCCGCAGACGGGACAAATGACAAAGATTAGTTAAGATTATTGCCCGGAGAAAAACACTTTTCCTCCACGGGAGGAAAACAAGATTATGCGAAATAAATATATTGCCCGTCGTTAATAATTTCGGCCGATGAGCGAAAAATTCGCAGCGACGCGGTAAAACGAACGTTTCGAAATTCGTAAATATTACAGGCGGGCTTCGGACGTTTCAACGTCCATTTCATTAAATGCGAATCGCTTTCCGTTGCTATCTCGCCTTTTTATTGCGAAATTATGTGCCCGAGAATTAATTGAAACGGCGCCTTTAAAAATAAATTATTTCACTTTATGTAATATTATAATAATAACAAAGCGCTTCATTTGGGCTTTAAACGAACGAACGATTAGAGAGAGAATTCGTTCAAAAGTTACGCTTGTTATATGTCGTTGCCTCGCTTTTATCTACCTAACTCGTCTACGATGCAAATGAAATGTCATACGAAAGTTTATTTTGTTCTCTTTGCTTATCTTTGAATAGTTTCTGCAATTTAATGATACGCTAACTGTTCGCTAGATATAAAGGCATTAAAGAAATTTAATTTAAATATATTTTAGAAACATTTAAACCGTTAAAAATGTATTATTGTAATTTTCTTGAACTTAACAAATATTTTAAAATGAAATGAATCATATTTTTTCAACAGTTCAATTAAATATTATTGCATTAAATACATTTAGTATATACATTTCATCAAAGCTTTGCGAAAATTTAGGTAATTAGTAAATCGATATGTTCATGTTAAACATAAACGATTTCAATATTCATCTCTTTGAAACTTATTTAACTTAATCATTACGTAGAAAAACGTCTAGAAGCCTAATATCAAAAAGACTTACAGAAAATTTCACACAGAGCATATATAATAATGATTTAAATTTTTACTCAAAATTTTTTTACACTATCTTTAGCATGTTGTGAAAATAAACACGTCTTATAAAATATGTTCTGAGTAAAATATATAATGTTTTGCAAAAATAACCAACAATCATAAAAACAATAATACACATTAAATTGAACGAAAATAATTTTCAGAAATATTTCGGCTAAAGAAAAAACTAATGAAGCATAATGATGCAGAAGTCGCGTGCAAGTCAGTGCCGGTTTGAAGTAGCACTTTAAAACAGAAGGAGCCGCGTCAAGTCGAGTTGAAAAGGCCTCATACAAAACGCTGCAACTCGACCGTCGTAGTTGCAACACAAATTTCGTGTGAAAGAAAAAAACGTAAAACGGACTCGGACGAAGGCTCGAGTGTGTGCGGATTTTCGCGCCGCACGAAAATTCGGATTTTCCAGTTGTTTTTCCGCGCCGCTGGAAAATCGTATCTCGGATTCGGAGACGGACGCAAATAGGGAAAGTTTCGGCAAGAGATTATTTTCATCGGCTGGGCTTAATTTCGGTTCGGTTTGTTATGGCGTTAGTACATTTTCCTACTTTGTGAATTATTCCCTCTGTGACGATTTTAATCATAGTAGAAACGGAGTGAATTTAAATTTTAGTTTGTTCCGTTCCTGTTGGTGTATAAAGGGATGGTTGCTTTAATAAATTATAATATTAATTCTTTTGTAATAAATTCCGAAGCTGTGAACTCCGTTTGAATTAAAGTGTTTTGAAGATGGCTATTTAAATAAAGTGTTTATTTGGGTTTTAAAATATACAAGATATGCAATTGTTCGAGCTCGACTCTAAATAATGAAGGGTTTTTAGTATTGAACCGCAGCGTATTAAAAGGTATGGGGAAATTTAATGAAACGTTGCGGTCGCTATCGTGATGGAACTGTGCCTTTACGCAACGCTAAATTCAATTTTGAGACAACGTGGAAGGCAAAAATACATAATAAACATATTTCTAGCTTTTGAAATTCACAAACATCTCCTCGCAATAAATCTTTCTTGAGTGATATCACGATATGAAAAAATATATTTTAATATCTCTTGCGTATGAAATGCAAATATAATACTATTCAAGAAGATACTATTGCGAAATTTATTATGTTCCAATATGTATGAAAAATTGGCTACTTTTTAAATGGTCAGAATTTAAATACGATTTTTAGAATTTATTTGACATTGGTCAGAATTTTAATCATGTTTTAGTCAGAATATTTTGATCAGAATTTTAATTGAATTTGTCAGAATGGTCAGAATATTATTAAGAACTTTAATCTAACCTAACCTATTCTGATCTCTTTATTGAACTCTGACCATTTATTATTTTATTCTGACAATTCATCATTTTATCCTGACCATTTAATATTTTGCCTTAAAAATTTGATTATATTTACTTAATAATCTCGAAATCGAATTAAAAATTCATTTTCCTTTCAAAATTGACTATTAATAATTCCTCGAAGCGATTTTAAAATAAAAATAAAAATTCAAAAACAAATCACAACAAAAAACCATTATCTCCTTGCAAATAAATGCTCTTCCCGGCCGAGAAATCCACGACACATAAACCCAACAGCCTAATACATCACAAGAGAACACCGCATCCTCGCAACACCGGAATACACATTTAAATAAAAATATAATATCTGCAGAGGAGTCCCTCAGGACTAGCGCGGCGAACGTCTACGGATACTGAAGGATCCTCGACGCGAAACAGCCGAGATTGTATCCGACGCCTTTCGTTTTATTATCGTATCGCATTGTGTTTCGTATTTGAATTGTGTTTGCGTATATTTTGGCGCGTCGAAATTAGCCGTTTCGAATTCGGCACGCGAGCGCCTCTAAATTGCCATTTTAACATTCAAATTCGGCAAACACTCGGGCCGAGGTAAGACACGGACAAGTTTATCCATTAGGAGCGAAGGTGTGGAGAAACTTCTGACTCGGATGGTGTATATACTTTTTTTCGTATTATTTTCTTCCGCTCATTCCTGGGGAGTTGGACGAAAGCGGTACGCAAACTCGGTGAAGGAATTTATAGAAATCTCTCGGTTGTATAACTTATATTGTATACGCGAAAGTGTTCCGGGAGTAAGCCGGAAAAGTTCGCCTATTTAAAACGCATTGCAAGTGCGCTACGTTTTTCACTTCTCGAATTACTCGTGTATCGATTTTTCGCTGAAGGAAAACGTATTTTCTTTATAAAGTATTTTTTTTTAAATTTCAATAAGTATAATATCTCAAAGTGATTATTTTACATTCAAACGAAACTAAAGTGCGATCGCTACATTATAATAATGAGAACGCATCGATGCTTTTATAAAATGGTTGTATTAAATTTCGTTTACGATTCTTCAAAACGAGCATGAAATTGAACTTTTTCCATTTTCAATATTAAAAGAATTGAAATCAACATTTCAGCCTTTTTAATCATTGAAATGCAAAACTGTACATTGAACTTTCATATGGCCTTTTTGAGCAAACTTTACAAAAGGTCGAGAGCAATTATATTTTTATTATATTATACATCATATATATAACCTATAAAATTTCTATATCACCAAAAATCAGTTTATTTTTTTTCATATTAAAGATAAATAAAATAAAACTCTTAAATTTAATATTCAAAGTATAATAATAACTTCACACAAATAGAGCAAATGATGTTAATTTATCGATCGCGTTATACATAACTTGGCTTCAACGATCGAGATCTAACAATGAAAAAACTAAAACTTAACATCAAATATATTGTTTTAATTTTTATGTCATCAAAAAATATCGACTGTAAATATTACATTATATAATACATATAAAATAATCCAACATCCGCAAAAAAAAATAAAAAAAAATGACACAAGCACCCCGTAGAAAATTCATAGTTCACTCTTCAACCATAGAACGTTTCAATGCAGAGTCCGAATTTGCAAATTCCTCCATTCGAATCTCTCGTTTTTCGCTCTCCACGTCCGTTCGCGACAGAATTCCGATAGTTTCTGTGACTTTCTCGCGCTACAGCAATATTGAAATTTCAGATTTTCAGACTCGGCGAAGTTTCGACGTGCGATAATCCTAGAGAGCCGGCCAAGTGGTTCGATTGCCGCTTTCGATCCAACGTCACTTTTCCGCCGAAGTAATTTGAAATTCCCATTGTTGAAAGTTTTTGTCGCCGGCGACGTTTTCAGACGTCTTATGAGAAGGCAGTTGCATTCTTTCGAGTGGCGTTTTCTGCATGCGGAAGGTTTTCGCTTTTATGTGTTTTTGAAGCTGAATAAATTTTCTTGACTTTATTTAATTAATATTAAAATTCGAATCTGAGTTTATTTTAATTATGAGTGTTCTATATACGCTGAAGATATATAAATCGTAATAAATTCAAGAGTGTGTAAACTTGAGACGTTTGCATGAGCTGCAAGTTACACATTACGCTAACGTTACGAAGTTGTTCTTTCGCTAATCTTATTCTGAAGTCGACGTTGTACCCACTTTTACTCAACTTTTGTCGTTAGATAATATCAAAGTGTTGCAAAATTGAATTTAAGCTTAAGGATCAAGCTTGGAACGGTCATATCCGTTAAGGACAAAAGTGAATGTGTACTATATCCACTTCACCTTTTCTCGAAAAATCAAGATAAAAATTAATACAGTTTCAAAATTATTCTTTGAATATTTTTATTTTTATTTTTTAAAAATTCATATGTGATCCAAAGACCTCATATTTAAAACATCATACTTACAAAAAATAATATTAAAGCGTTCTCTTTTCGTTTGAGTAATTGATTAACACGCTTGTTTTAATGTCAAAGAGTAAAGGTACCATATTAATAATTCATTTTGTTTCTCAGAAATGTGTGTGTGTTAAGTTTAAAGGTACAAATGACTAGGCTCTGAAACGTCGTATATTATTCAAGAAGCGAGAACACACAGGCGCTCGAAAAGGGCACAAAAATTTTGGCAGAATTTTTCATAACGTTGGAAAAACATATGCGAAACCACAATTTTGAAACTAACCAGCATATATTATAAATTTTCCGCTTTTTTGAAACCTCGAGGCCAACACTACACGCACAGAAGCGAGCCCCAAAGGGTTAACGACGCGTCGTAAAGTCACCGTGCGAATACAATAACACGACGAGATTAAATTTTAACAATTGAAGCGAATTAAGCATTCGTATACATCCGCATAGCATTGTCAATGTGTGAAACTTGAAATTGTTTTCAATTGCCAATGTGTGTCTAAAATCGTTAAACTAGAATTTGATGGTGAAAATTTAAAAGGTAATATTATATTATACTTTGATGCAGATTTATATAATAATTTTCGTGTTTATTCATGATGAATCGCTAGAAATAAAAATATTTTATTTTGTCAAATATGATTAAGAATTTTTTTAGTTTTACGAGAATAAGAATCGAATAATTAAAGTTTTTCCTATAAATAATAAGAATATTAATTCACCGAAAGCGTGCTTTTTAAGAGATTATAATATCAATTATTTATTAACGCAGAGTAATTCATTTGAAGTAATTATCATGCACACATTTTGAAAATCAACAAAATACAAAATTATTCCAAACAAACACCATAAACAAACACATAGATTTCGTATATATCATGTCTGAAAAATAAAATGGATGATGTTGAAATTTACTAGATGCCGATAATTTGTTATATAAAACAATATGTTATTTCTCATAGAGGCTTCAAACATTTATGAATTAAAAATAAAGGAATCTCGATATTTTTATAAACTGATAAATTATTGCATCATTTGTTATTATATCGTATAATATTTTATAGAAGTAAAAATTTTTAATATGATTTATATATTTTTTTTAATTTTTAATCAAACGATATAACTATACTATTATAATTATGAATATAAATAAAAACGAATACAAAAATAAAATTTGAATATGCAGTTTGTATCAATTTTACTAGTCGATACTTATGTATAGTATACTCTCGATCATCCGGGCTAATATCCGGAAAATAAGCACTTATAATCTTAACTAACTTTTTTTTTTTAATTTTAACTAGAGGATTTTAATTTAACTTAAACACATAAGGAGAAACGAAATTTTCACAGAAAACATTAAGACTTGCCATCAAAATAGGCTCGCGATGCATTTTTCTCAAACTTTCAACTTCTTCGGGACGTAAATATCCAAATGAAAAGTACAACGCATTATTCAATCACGTTTCTTGTATCGTACCAAAGATGTATTCTCAAACAAAAATCCAACACTTAAATCAAAATAATCGAATATATTTTTGCAACGAACGATCCGCAGCCGGACAACCAACAGCATACCATAACTAAATCATAACAATCTTTCATATACTAAAACCGAACTATTCCACAATTCCTCAAAAGCCACGAAATGTTCACGGAACACACACACGCGAAGGGGCGCACACCCACCCCACACACACCCCTCACCAGCACATCCCTTACCGGCACATCCCTTACCAGCAGCAGCACTTACGTATCGCGCATACCTGCCGACCATCCAGAATTCGGTAATTGAACGTTGTAAATCTTCCGAGTCTCTCTCCCGGTCCGCAGGTGAGCCGGCGTGCAATTTCATTAGAATAATTGTCACTTGTAGCCGTCCGCGGAGGACTGCTCCTGTGAATTAACGCCGCCGGGAACGTGCCCTCGCCGAAGGTTTGTCCCGGCCGACGATGGCGGCAAAAATAACGCATAAAGCACGTTTATTTGACGTCGGCGACAACGCGGAGGTATGCGAACGTTTATTAGAATCAAGTAAAAGCGTGTGAGTTATGAGCGAAGGGCGGATCTCCGGGCTCGAGGGTGGCGTGCGGTGGGCTTTTTTGTTCGTTGAGGTGCTGCGTTTTGGGGGGATGTGGATCGTTTTCGGATGTTCGTCGTCTGTTTTGGGATGAATCGTTTTTGGCGATTATGGGAAAGTTTTTTTGAAATGTATTATAAAAGGGTGTACGGTGGAAACTCGATTGTCCGAATTAAACGGAGATTGAGATGGTTCGGATGGCGAAGATCGAAACGGGATAAAAATTAAGAATTTAAATTATTTACATACATAATTACAGTCTATTTGTTTTTATTATTTTTGGGACTGGCCAAATTTTTGAACATAACATAAAATTGCCATGGTACCCAAATACCCAAAATATTAATTAATGCAGTCATAATTTTTAACGCCATCCGTGGCAAATTTTTTTTAAATAAAATTCTTGCCAATTATATAGTTTGATATTCAACTACTTGACAGTAAGTGTATATTTGAGTCTATCGTGATTCAGTATAATTTTGTTACGTAATCGTAAAATTTTGGAAACATTTTATGTAAAAAAATAAACGTTTAATCTGTTATTTAAAATTTATCAATATTTTTTTTATCAATTAGGATAATCGGAAATCCGGGTAGTAGAGGTTCTACTGTAATGTTGTTTATATTAATGTGATATGTTTTCACTGGATGATACAATGTTTATATAAATTTCAATATAAATAAACAAAAAACGTATAAAACGAAATGTAAAATGATATGAATTCAAAATATTTTTCAATACAAAAAATATCAATCAACTTTTACGGAAAATCAACATTGAAAAATGAAAAAAAAATATTTACGAATCACTTCATATCTAGAAAAAAATATAGTAAAATTCCAAACATACACACCATTCTATCATAGCGACAGTATAACATTTTAACTGTACAAGTTTCAACGACGAAAATCTCTTTTGCAAGGCCTCACTTCATAACGGGCTCCCGTATAAAGTTGGGAAGATATTTCCACATACCATGCACAACACCATAATGGAAATACAGTGGTATGGATATAAGTTGTCCGGCGGAAGTCGGCGCTCTTGGCGGAAGCGTCTCCTCCGCAAAAAGGAAACCACTCAACCTGAGAGGACTTCTTGTAACGAGCTTCCTTTATTCAATATGCTACCTTACTGCCGAACCGACGCCGAGAATACAAAATAACCGACAAAAAAAAATGTATTAGCACACAGCCGGCCTCGGGGAAAAAGGTTCAAAACAAAACCGTAATGCGAAAAAGCTCTTGAACGCATTTGTACACTTCTCCGACGGCGTGAAATAGTTTTAAAGAAAAACTGCCAGTTTGAAAGTTCGAGACGCCGCGGGCTAGGTGACTTGGATGAATTAGTAACATCGGTCACTTTTCTAGTCTCGCATGTGTTTTTTTTATGGTTAGTGCTTTTCTTTGGGGTGTTGCGATGATGTGTGCGGTTTTTAAATAAATTGCAGTTGCATCGTTTCGAGCTTTTGCTGTATTTTTTTTTATTTATTTTATTTTGTTCGGTGTTGGTGAACATTGCTCGTGGGATCGCCCGGGTGTTATTGTTATGCAAAAACAACGTCTGGGTATTTTTGTAAAGGGAATTTTTCAAAATGAATTTTTCCAGAGGAAAAATATCCAATGAATTATTAGTTCAAATTTCATATTCTTTTTTTTAAATACAAATTTGAGAATGAATTATCAATTCACTCCAACTCGCTTAGAATATGAAATGATTATTTTTTAAAAGTGTTTTGAAATAGAAAAGTAAAATTCAATTATAATGATGTCTTAGTGAAGACACCAGCCATCATTTATTACTATATTTAAGCTACGTAATTACTAAATGAAGGTGGACATAACCATCATTCCGAAGCCATTCGTTGAAAGAGGCTTTAAATATTAAACTCCACAAGAGCTATCGTCACGCAATAAACACACGCTACAAGCGAACACAATTTCATTCAAAAACAACTCCGCCCAACAACCAATACTATTTCAAACAATACAAAGCGATACCATCCCAATTATTTTCAAAAAAACACATCCATTCAAAACTCAAACGACATTTCGCACACCACACCGCCAACCACTCATCACACATAAACCCGACTCTCGAATCGGCATAAAAACGACACGCCATCATCGAACCACCAGACTAGAACCTTCACCCACACACCATTCACCACATCCTCGCCAGCGACAACACCAACTCCTCATCGGCAAAACGACAGCATGACCACAGCCCCCCGAGGGGGCCGCAGCCGTGAATAATGGAAAAAATGTGTGCGTGTGACGCGAGATTGAATGCATTTTGCGCGAAACGCAAGGAAATGGACCAAAACGCGTACAAAAGTACACATCGCGGACCGGAGGCCCGTGATATATGGCCGACCCCCGTTCAGCCTGTGTCGATATAAAACCCGGTGTTGCTTGTGTTCGTAAAACGCGAAAGGTCGCTTTGCAGAGTCGCGGATTGTGGAAAAAGGTCGTGGGGTCGTTTGATGTTTGGGGGGCGGGCGCTTTCGGGTTGTTAATTGTGTTTGGGGTTGAATTTTTCGGCGCGAGCTGCGACGTTTTTTGCGGGCGATTGTTATCTGATTTGCGCTGGTTTGAAAAAAATGTGTGGAAAGAGTGTGTTTGTAGAGTTTTAATTGGCTTTGATTGCTTGTGTGATCTTCAATGACAGAATCGTTCCGATGGGTGTTGCAATTTTTTAAGATTTCATAAATTTAAGATTTCAACAAATTGAAATAGAAATAATTTTATTTAAAAAATTAACATATTAGAATTATAGTTTTAGTTATTATTAAAAATAATTACTCATTAAGATAAACAATTGTTTTTTATTCCCTACGGTATAAAGAACTCTCTCGTTTTCCATTTCTCTCAACTTTCAACAACTTTCAGCCTGAATTAATCATTAAAAACATTAATAAACTGAACTTTTCGTTAAACAACTAACATTTTACACAACAAAATTACTCATTCATAAAAAAACTTTCGAAACCAACCGCCCATATTAAAAAAAACTATTGTGCACAATCTGCAAACAAACCGAACCCAAATCCCGAGCTCCACACAAGCAAATGACGAAATTAATTAAAACCCAAAAACACACACACACACACACACACGTACAAACACAACGCACACCAAAAAGCAAAGCTCGAGACAAAGCAGGCTGAAACAAAAACGCTCACAATGAAGCTGGAGGGAGTTGCATCTGAAGCCCGAGATCCGTACTTGCAGCACAGACAAAGCCGGTTGTTTCTCATTTGTTTTGCCATTTTGCATCCACGTATCACCTTTCTCGGGCGTCATTCACAAAAGCCGAACACTCCCGGGACATTGTGTGTGTGTTCTGTAATGTGCTGTTGGTGTTCGTGTGAGTCGGCGATTCGAAACTCGTCATGTACTAGCTCCCGCGCGCAAATGAACGGTGAAATTTGTATGAGGTGCAGTCTGCTGGTGTGTGAGTGATTGCTCTTTGGCGTATTGAATTATTTCGGTTGTTTATGTTGGAGGAAGAAGGCTGTCGTGTGCTGAGTTTAAGTGGGAATTTTTTGATTCGTTGCGTATCAAAGAAAATTTTGATCGAGTAAAAAAGCTCGAAGCTAAATAATTGAATTTTTGATATACATATGTTAATATTTTTTTACTCAAATATTGACCTTTACTATTCGTTTATAGTTTTAAATTTTCGACACTTAAATAAAAATTGAATTCAATAATGTTTGGGTCTTATAATAACGATATTTTCTTCGATGTTTTTTAAAGCATTTTCAATTGTACTCTTTTCGTTTGAATGTATTTTTTTACATGTCAATATTTTTTATAACTTATACTTTTGAAATCTAAAAAATAATAATGAAATATATATTTAATGCCAAAATCCTAGAAACTATATTTCAATGTTAATGCATACAATATGCAAATATGAATGTTTTCATTGACACGTTCAATTATTTTTTTATAGATATTTTGAACTATGAATTTTATTAATGAATGAGGAAACTCTGGTCTACGTTTTTATAAAATATAAATTATCGTCATTATTTACAAATTAAAAAAAAACTGATTAAAATATTTATATTTTGATTCCAGGAAATATATTGAATGAAAATTCTGTGACATTTGTTATATCAAAAAAACTGATGACTAACATAAAATGAAACTGAATACCTAAGAACAATCCGGTTGTGAAACCTTCGTTTTGCATGCACAAGCTATATTTTTAACATATTTCGTTTGAATATTTAATGAAAATTTCGATGCACCGTAAACGTAACGACCCTTACGCTTTCGGTTTTATACGCCAGTGCGGAATGTACATCGAAACGAGATCGTTCTTGATAGATTTCGATATCCAAACGAGAGAGAGAACAAAAATACACATCTCTTATATATATCTTTTTTATCACAAAGAGCTCCTTTGTGCACGTCGAGGGTGAGTCGAATAAAATTTTACGATAGAGGCAATTTGGCCTTGTTAGAGTGAGACGCGGACGAGCGACCCATCTCTAACATAAAAACTTATTCAAATTTCATATAAAAATTGATGGAGATGTATATTCAGTCACCCCGAGCAGATAGTCTAGTCTCGTATGCTCCGCTTGATCTTATTAAATCTGTGAAAATATTTATGTAACATTTTTTTGGGGTGCAATCATAACAAAAGTACCAAAAATGTATTCGAGTACACTGCGAAACAAATTAAATTATTTTTTATACAATTTGTTTTCGATTTTTTTTTTTTAGTATATAGTGGAGTTTATGAAATTAAAAATTTCAATGCTTTTGCAAATACTTCATTCACAAACATTTTATACAGTATTATATTGAACCTAGCATTCCGACTTTGTCCTATTTAATACGGCACGCCTTTTGTGTTATAAGTAAACTCACCACATCTTCTAAAAATAGTTTGCATAGGGAAAATAGTAAATTTTAAACAATAGAATGACTAGTATGTAACTAACAATTTAGTATTGCGGTCACGTGCGACCGAAACTTTCAGCACCCGACACAACACATTGCATTCGAGATTCATGTTTATGTCGTACACAGTTTTATAATCTTTGCTTATGGAAAAGTGTAAAAAATATATATAGAGAGTTTTTAAGCTGTTATAAAAAGTTAAAATACTCACATAAACTCACATTCGGACTGAAAAATTTGTGGCTAATTACAAAAATATTTTTATATCAAGGTGTTATGAATATGTGGCTTTAGTAATATTACTTTTAGATGAAATTTATTTATCATTAAAGTGAAAAATAATTTATTTCTCAAACAACGTCACAAAAACTATTCAATTTTTTTTGATACAAGTTCTAGATATTAGTGTAAATGAAAACTTTTTTAAATTTCTTCATTCAATTCATAAGAAAAAGCGCTGATAGACTTTTAAAGTTCATTAAATGAATTAATCAATAAAAACTCGGAAACGTTTTAAATTTAGAGTTTAAAACTCAAAATTTCATTGAACACATAAAAAAGTTACGAGCGGAAACTATTGGCACCTAGCACGGAAATCGCCATCATATCGACTGAGCTACGCTTTTGTTTACTACCCAATATTAAAAAATATATATTCAAGTATATGAAATTACTGCTGGCTGGCAGGTAGTGAACCAGGTTGCTGGTTTGAGGTCGATGGGTGAAGTAAACCTAGAAAGGAGGGCCGTTAGAGGAAGAACGCGAGGATGCCGCCATTAAATTAAGGGGTACAATTGAACGTTCGGCATGAAAACAGGAAAAGTTTCAGCTCTCGCTAAGTGAAAGACAATAAATACAACACCCCCGTGAGGCCTTCAGCAATGAGATAGAACGGGACAGGGACGGAAGGAAAGGCATTTTCACCGGAAGCGCGTTGCATAATTCATTCAAATTTCGTAAAGGAAAATGGAAATTCAGGATATTTCCGCGCTCGCAATTTTTCCAAGGATCCCTCCTTTCGGCTGTTTTTTCCGCACTTTTCGGGACCCGTTCACGCACGTGGGGCTTTCGAAATAAGCGACAATGATTCGGAATCATCTTCGGTTATGGCGCATCCCTCCGCGTGGTGTAGCACTCGCTTTCGGTTCTAGTGCGAATTTTTGTATGCAAAACGTTGCGCGCCCCTTCGACAGTTTATATTCTATTAAGCGCCATAAATAATTCAATAGTGTGCTTAAGCTCATGAAAAGCCGGTATAAGTATCGCTCCTTCGAAACATTCGAACGCGTTGAATGCGCGCACTTTTCGCGCCAAGTACTAAAATAAATAAATAATGTCGGATGAATAAGGTTGAGGAAAAAAGAAGTAGTTTCGTGAACGAATTTACATTTTTATGGAAGCTGAATAAATGAAAAGTTTCGCTAAAATCTCCGGCCGAAAAAGAAGATACTAATTTGTTTTGCAAAATAAATTTTTAGAAACAAAAAAGATTAGTGAAACAACTTTTACGTCGACGCTACGTTTTTAGTACTTGTGTTTCTTTCTTTTTATGTTACTTCCTGTGAAGCTTAAAAACACTTCGTCATTTCGTTGTTGCGGAAAAAATCCCATGCATTCCAAAAACCATCTACAAACACATTCTAATATAACACCCGAAAAACATTCTTCCCGAAAATACGAACCTACGGGAAATTTTCCGACGACGAGAAAGTTCGGGACGTTTCGATATAATGCGTTATAACTATCGTCGTATAACAATATGGTTACCGTCTTGGCGTTCTGTTGGAGCTTTCGGCAAAAGTTCACGCCGAATAGTTCAACCGTAGTGCCCACGATGAAGCTAATTGTTGCAGCTCGACAATACACGTTCAACCGAATTCCGAAGTTAACTTTGGCCTGAATTGAACGGTAACTGTTCCAGAATGTGAATGGGACAAGCAATACGATCTGCTCTCGATTTAAACGACGAAATCAAGGTAATGAATTATCTATAGAAACTTCGCTGTAGTGTTTTCGTTAAATATTTTGTCATCGATCGGGATGGCCTTATTTTTTTTATTTTCTATAATTTTTTTTTGTTCTAAATAAAATAGAATTTTTAAAAACGATACTTTTAACATTAAGTCGGTAAAAGTTTTTCACTTATAATTATAGAAAAATTTGAAAAAAATTCAAATTTAAATATAATAGCTTAAATGTATCTAAAAAAATATGTGTATTTTCTTTATAATATAATATTAACTTTCATATTTTATGACATTAATTTTTTTTCATCAAACAAACTCAATTTCTTCTTGTTATATGAATCTTATTCAAAATTTCAGAATATCAATTTGCGTACACCAAATTTAATATTTCAAGCTATTATAATTCTACGAAATGCTCAAACAAAGAACGTAATTTTAATTTCACTAAATTAAACATTATTCTTTCCCTTCAAAGAATTTTAAACAAAACACACATTTCAAGAGAAAAAAATCTCATTATTCAGAAAAGGTTTCCAAAATTCTGATCCAAAAACCAATAATACCGAGAACACTTTCACAAATGTTATCTGAGCTTATCCGAAACTTAATCACACTCATACACATTTCAATTAATTTCTCCTTCTCTTACACATTTCACAATCCATTTTCATTCAAGTAAATAAAAAAATAAAAAACAAATTAAACGACATTCATTGTGCACACAATGCACAACCACAACTGAAACTTTCACCGTTTTTACTTTTATGTTCCGTAAAAAAACTCGCGAGCTCTTATTGTATACCAAGTGGCCGCAATTACTGCGAAAAGGGGCAAAACTGAAAAATCTCACGTTTCGACGACAATCCCGGTCTGCAATGGCCCGCTGGATCCCGCAGGATTAAAACGTAATTGTTGAACAACAATGACCACTCCTCGGTCAATGTGACCATTGTTCTGACGCGCTTACGACCGCCCACTCCTAATTGAAAATTTGTAACGTTTTACTCTGCCGCACCGTAAACAAATATGTATATGCACGGAAAGATTTTAAATTGCAAATTGAGATTTTTGAGTTTTTTTTTTTTAATTTTTAATGTGATATAATCATTGAAATATTTTATTTTTGTTTCAGAAATATTTGATTATTTAATTATATTTGGGTTCGAAATACGTTGAAATTTTAAAATGTTCCCAAGATGAAAATAAAAATGGCTTTATAGTTAATTTTGTATAACATAAGTTTGTCAACTATATAATGTTCAAAGCTGCCAACTAGATATAAACTTATTCCATTTTCAAGTTGGTTATGTCTTTGTAAGTACAATATTTACTTATCAGACTAATAATGAAAATTTTCAGATGTGTAAATAGGGTTTAAGACTAGCGACTATTTATATTATACAATTTCTATATTGATAAATATTTAAGTTAATATGTGTAAACAACTCTAAGAATTATTTATTTGGGTCATTTCTAAGGTTAGTGTCTTCAAGGAATTACAATAAACACGTCAATATGAAGAAATATAATAATTTCGTATTTATGCCTACAACAGCAAACACAATATAATATAACATGCAATGATTTTCTATTCTCATGTCATAATTTGTAACATTTAATGTCAATATTATGAAATTGTGATATTATTAATCCTTTACCACGTTACAACGTACAGCCCAACATTTGACATGTTGTCGACACATTTCATTCAAACAATAACATAAATGTTATACATTTAAACAATACACTCTTCATCGTATTAATACGATATTTTAATATTCAATTTCAGAATTATATAATACCATAGTAATGCTGTGAAATGAAAAAAAACTTAATCAAAATTAAACTGAGCTTTATAACTCGTTGGAAATTTTATAAAAAAAATGTTCATGTTCTAGTTATTTTATTAAAAAAAAAAACTAGAAAATATCCTCATGATTAGTTTGAAATTTCTGAACAAACTTATATTAAATCAACAAGTCAGCACATAAAAATAAAATGTGATCGGAAATGTAGCTGCAGTCGTTCCTCGTTATCTCGAGCTCCTTGTAAAGTGGACGGCTCTTACGAGTGCTGCAGGCCATAAATTGTATTTATTTTCCAATAAGGTCAGAGATTACAACCTGGCGGGATTTAGGGATCAACCATCCATGGATGCGAACGCTAGGTCACGTTTTCCACGAAGCACAAAAGGAGACAATATTGACTCGGGACACCGCAGTGTCATACCGTGGCGCCTTCGGGTGCATTCACTGCGCCATTATATGGGATGCGATATACCTTGGTGCAGTATTTCTGTTTGTATTGGACGTGTGCATTTCAATAATGAATCCTCTGTTTTGTTCTGGGTGGATGAATTATATTCTATTAAATTGTTTATTCTTAAAATAGCTTCGCCTTAAGCCGACATTACAAACACAATACTGACTTGTGGAAAAAACCACTCTCGCATTTCAAAAGCGACCTCACACTGCAGAACCCATTTCTCACACACCTTCGTACGAATAAACAGCGTATTAGCGCCGTACGTGCACCATAAGCACGAGCGCCACTCGAGAACGGCATGCACTTTGTATGCAGCTGCAACCCAGTGGTGAAGGCTTGCTCACGAGTGGCTATTGTCCGCCGTCGACTATACATGCCAGGACTAGCCCTCGACTAGAAAAAAACCCTGCCCTTCTAGGCTTATTTCGTAGGGAAGCCATTAAATGTGCTCGCTCAAATGCGAAATATCGTACGTAATTGGAACGAATTTTCATATTTTGAAAAGATAAATCAAACTATTTTCCGATAATTGAACATTCATCGATCTATAATATAAATTTTTATGAACGAATTGACATATTACATATTGAACAAAATTCTTTAGATTTTGATAAATTCCAGACCACGGTGCATCCAAATTACGTACATAACAATAGTCCTATACCTACGTTGCTTACACGTACAATATATCATTAAAGGCCTCCGTGCGTGTGTTATTTCGTTAGCGATCGACGACAATGGTATTTCGGATGATCCGAGGATCGCAACGGCTGAGCCCACAGCGATACGATTTACTCAAACAGACTTATCCAATCTGGGGATTGCGGCATCAGCCTGTGGGGGATTTCGAATCGCTGACGGTGGTTAGTCACCCAAGATTCGAGGTTGAAAACTATGATCCAGATGCTAGATCGGGATCGATGGGAATCATGGGTGGTTTGCTTGTTAAGTGGCCGCTGTCGCCGATTAGACGATTAATGTTGTTGGATATCCGATTTTCGTGTTCGTAATGTTCGATGTAAATGGTGTCTGGTTATTGAAAATATTCGCGTAAATTTCGCATTAAATCAATTCGAATTCTGCGAAACTAATAAGTTCGATTCAGCCTCGGAACGTTCTACTATTCAGCTTATATAAATTATTAGATTGCAACACGCCAGACTTGGTTCATCAATCATAACCATAAGTACACATCTTTGTACTCTCCAAATTCGAATATGCAACTCTTGAACTATCCAGCTAGTGCAGACTCATACATTGTATATGCATATGTCTATACATATATCGGATTAATTTTCCCTCCTTTAGTCAAGATACCCTTAGGTATCGCAACATCGCTATCGAAGCTGGTTTCTTCTTAATAAGATCAAGTGAATCCACCACCGAGATTGACTCAGATTTCAAATTCGATGGGAAATTATTCACGAACAAGAAATAATACAAAAAAATCAACGCAAAATTGTACCGTCTAATCAGCAGATCCTTTTCACGGCGAAAATCGAATTTGCTTTATAGACAATCGGTATCAAAGATATTCTCAGGAAATTCGAAGGTTTTTACGAGTATTTTTTTACCACTTTTTTTCTGCTGCGGTCAGTATCAATTCTTATTTCGGGTGGATTTGCATGTTTCATCGAATTTCGTAAAATCGCTGGAACACAAGGAATAAAGTATCCGAGTTTGTCTACGAATTTATTACACCTGAACCAAACCAATGTTAAAACTGAATTAATATATTATATTATACATAACTTTGGCGCAAAATTGAAAACAGGCACACATAATATGTACCTTTAATAATTTAATCGGCAGACCCGAAGTAAGTGAATTGATTATGAATTAGTCGAGGAGTTCAACACTCGAGAGAACTTATTCAACAATACAAGCACTAACAACCTTCATATTCTTAGGTGTGCTCTTAAATCAATATACCATACTCAGGCTTATAAGAACGCGCTTAATGCGAATTTGATATATGAGCAAAGTTTTCGATTCGCGGGGGTTAGCTTTCGTCACTCGGAGCAGATTTAGCGTTAACGCCCCGTGCACATGCAAATTGTTCCCGACTTCCATTAATTATGTTACGTTATCAAGAACTTTTGTAATAAGCCAAATCCTCGGAGGTTAAAGGGGAGGGAGCGTGCCTCCGTTCAGACAAGTAGAACGCGCCAGGTTCATAACTGAACCCTCGATTACGCATACGACAATGCTAGCAAACTTTATTCTCTTGATTGTGATGCGATTATACTGATGGTAGGTCTTTTCGATTTTTGAATAATCTACATTTTGACTGCGCCATAAATTATTCAATATTGCTGAGTAAAAAATGTTTTAGGATGAATGGATGTCTTACAATTTCGAATACCCGATAAAAAAATACTAAAGGACAGATACTGATTATGATAAAATATATTACTTATTCTTTAATGTTTAAATTGAAATTATTTTATCATAAAAAATATTTCAGTCCCTTCAGTTTCGTGTTAAACATTTTCCATTGTATCGTTTAATTCTAATAAATAAGATCATCTTTTGAATACTAAAACTTTATTTACTAGTAATGAAAATGATTATTTTTATATTGTATAATATATAACTAACTTTACGATGAAAGCTTTTTGATAAAAATAATAATTTTAAATATTTTTCTCCGTATAACATAATAAATTTGAGAAAACTATTATGTAGGTAGATACTGAAACCACTTATTTCCAAAATATCTCAGATCAATAACACACAATTAGGTCAAACATCCGTCAATTGAACTTGCCATATGTCATACAATTAACAAAATGATAGGATATCCATGTTTATTATACAAATAAAAAAGTATTATTGAAATACTGGTGAATTTATTCTTAGAAATACAATTATATCGATATACACGCATTTAATTCCCAATATAAATAACAATGAAACCTTAATTTAAACGCTATATATTGAATATACATAAATTTCGAATATTCTCAAAATAGTTCAGTTCCACTAATAAAACGATTATTCGAACATTTTCTTCTAATCGTGCAAGCATTCGTGCGTCTATATCCATATAAAGATGAAGACACTCGAACCATTTTATTGGTTGAACCCATTCAATTTGCGTATATTTCCGTATAATTCCGTTCGTCGCGGCAATTATGCAAATGTGGCATTATCGGTAATTTTGAGCATTAGTACGAGTTCGTATGAAATTTCAAGGAACCGCAAACCATTTCATGATCCTCGACTGTGAGGCTTTTGCTTTCAGCTGTTGTTGATAATCTTCATTCAGAGCAAATACACCAGTCGATCGATTTTCAATCTGTGTTTTGTCAAGGTACTGACAAAGATCAAATGATCTCATTTGTGTGACAAAAGCAATTACAATTTTGAGAATTATAATATTTGCTTTCAGAATACTTGATTTTTTTTTTAAATTGACAGAATTTTATTGAACATAGATTGAATATTGCATATAAGTTTTATTTGTGCATATAAATAAACTTGAAAACTTTTACAAATCATAAAATTCATACCATCAACTCAAAAATATTAAAATAATTATATAAAATTGATAAAAATCAGTTTGATTTGATTTCTTTACTCTTTAAGAACTGTTGGATCATAATTCAAACCGTTACAATAATAATTAAAGAAAAATTCGAAATGAACAGACATTCTATTAATGATTAATCATAACTTGGCACAATTTCGCATTGCTTTAATTGAGAAACTTAATGTCATCCTATAGAATCTTAATTGGAACGTTTTCGATGCCGGATATTCGGTTGTTTGGTAAAAGGAAAACTGTGGCGGTTTCGCTTTTGCAATAACGGCGGCGACATCTGTTTTACATTATTTCGAAATCATAATAAATCAGTGCAAAAAAGTGGAATTTATCGCCGTCGCTTTTAATTTAAAAAGGGAACTTTGATTTATACTGGTGAAGGGAGCGATCGATGCTCGTAATAAAAATTGTATTATTTTTCACGCACCTAAGAAGCACCGAAGTCCGTTCTAGGAAGTGTAGATACTTTGGGTATAGTTAAAATTTCAAAAATAGGATAAAATGTTGAATCCTTTGTGCTTTGTTTATTCCGAATTGGGTAGAAAATTTAATTAAAATAAAAATGTAAAGTTGTCATCGGAAGACAAAAGCGTGCACTTGACATATTTTGAACAATGAACTTTACGTTTGTTTTCTTTTTTTAATTGAAAAAAAACGAATACAATAAAGGTACATACTTGTTGAGGCATTTGTAGTACACCTTTGCTTAAAAAATAAATAAAATTTGTACTTGATTAAATTGTGAATGACCAATTTATTTCAAAACTAGAACTATTTTTTTTTTTACTGAATTTATTTACAAACTCAATGCGTTTCTTATCTGTCGAGTTGATTGCATACAAGTGGCGCAAAAAAATTTCGAAAATTTATTCGACTAATACGCAAATATTTTTAACATTGTCGAAAGATTTATTTGAAATATGTAACATATAACGATATCATACATTAAATATTTATCTAAAAAAATACTTTCGATATTTAATATTATATAAGCTCAATATTAATTTTCCATCTAAATAATCTCGTTCGTCGCCCAAACAACGTGAATACTAAGGCATAATATTTTGTATGAAAGAGAAAAATAACACTCACATAATTCGTGCATTATACAGTGTCTTACCGAAGTAAGCTTTCACGGGGTTTATTTAGCATCTCGTTCTCCATATACACAGCTAATTCGCTATTTGTGCCACAACTGAGACACAGAATGAAAGCCTTCGGCGTTAGATAAATATTATTTAAGTTTGCTGTCGTCTTCGGGATTGAATTACTGAGAACCTCAAAACGCGCTCATACATCTCCTACTCGCAATGACAAATGTATTTGTTGTCTTTGCATATTAAATTTTAAGTTGGGAGCTTTGGAAGGGACTGCTGGTGATGCTATACTGTTGAATAAGTAAAACTCGAAATCGTCCGCTTGTAATACATTGTTTATATAATCTTTCAGAATCATATTATCAATGTTATATTAATATAACAGTTCATTTCTTATTGATTTCTTTAGATAATAAAATACAGAAATGGAATTCAATGAGGATTGTGTGTGAATTAAGTATGTTTGTAATGATAGTCTGGGAATTCAAGTGTTCAAGAAATCTATTCGAATGATAAATCATACTAGTTTTTCTTCTCAGCTATGTTTTATGAAAAAAAAAAATAGTTTCACATTCTTTTAAAAATAGTTAATTTTACATATTCTAAGATTTCTTAAATTTGCTCAAAATAAAATCGAAATTCTTACGAGTCTCATCGTTCGACGAAAAGTAAATTTGATTAAGTTGTTGAGGAAAAAGGTCAGAAAACTTTAATGAGATTGTCACTCGACCATTATTGAAAACTTTAATTAGTTTCTTTTTAATTATTTTTTCTCGTTAATTGTTCTGAATTTTCTCTGAGCAGTCTTCAGAATTTTTCAAATTTCCTTATATATTTTTTTACAAAAACATATTAAAATTTGAAATAATATTTTCGTGATACATTTCGGCTTGAAAAACGTAAGATATTTTCCAATATTATCGCACATGTCGATATGCTTTTTCACAAAAAGATGTATTTCGGATAAAGGTTCGAAAGGTTGTCACTCTTTGTCACGTATTAGCCACCCGCATTTCAATATATGAAAGTTTAACCTTTTTCATCCCCAACAATTTGATTCGCAGAATACAAACGCCCCGACGATGTGCTAATTCAAAAATGTATATAACTCGCATGAATATTCACGGCATAATACGCAATCGGATCGGAAAATTCGTCGCAGTGCGTTTTCCATTATTGAATTTTCGGATCGATCTATCGACGGTCGTCGTTGTTTTTCACCAATTTTCTCGTCGCTCGTCCAATATAAATAACGTATAAAAAACAATAAAAACGACCTAGGGTACATTTTTTCAGCTCGCATACAGTTCGAGCCATAACTCACGCCTTTGTCAAGCCGTGAATGAATATAATTTTTGGTACAGACGATTTAACAAGGTGAACGTATAAATCATTGTAATTTGAATTTGACCGTCCGTGAAATCTTTTGTTTCGCGAATATTATATTATTTGCAGTGTGTACACGCGTTTTGAACGTGTACTGTTTTTCGCACTCGCGATTTTTCTCCTGTTTAAGAGGTCATGTTTAATTTGAAAATTTTTTCAGATTCGGTTATCAATCGTAGTTATCAAAAAAGTTTTTATATAAAATTTTAATTTAAATATATAATAAAATAACTTTTTTTAATAAAATTTCAAGCTTAACCAATCAAAAAAGTTAAATTAATACAAAGCAAATTTTAATATTTAAATTTTGTAACTAAATTCAACGCTACGAAACCGCACAAAAATATATTCAAAATGCAAGTCACATATAAAAGAAACACAATTTCTTATGGGGAAAAAAGTCGCAGACACTGAAAAATCGACATCGGACCGAAATAAAAACCACCAACTGACACGTTCATTCGGCACAATTTCCATACATCTAACTACTGAAGTAGATTTATCGACACATATACGTAAAAGTCGTCTTCAACATAGAAAAGCAATCGATTCAATTTCGTCCATTCGCCATTCAGAATCTGTTGGATTTTGCAAAAACTTGCAATTTTCGCGCCCGTTCGTGGTGACCTGAGCAAATACCCGCATCGCAAACTTGGATTATTTCGCACTCGTCGTCTGTGTGCATTGTTGCTTTTGAAACCCTTTTATTCCCTCGGGATACCACTTTAAAACTTCTCTAATCCAACTCCCAAATAAACAAGGGGACGCGGAAGGGTTTTCATTTTTTGCCGGAAAGTAAATGGATGCCCTCGATTGAGCACAACTTTCTATATTAAAACACAACGCATTAACATTAAAACATCTTTAATGAATTAATATTATATGCATTTTCATAATTTTTTGACAATTATTTCTTTAAAAAAGTTAAATTTACGTTTAAAATTATGTATTTGAATATTTTTTCCACTTATATAATATAATTTAATTACAAAATCAAGAACAAGTATTTACACATATCTCTATTTTGCTAAAAGGCTAATAAATCCAATACTCTTTTTACACGGGGGGTATGTTACAGAGATTAATGTGTAAAAAATTAAATACAGTGACCATATAAAAATTAGAGATAGATTCCATCAGTATATTTAGATAGAACTTCCATTCAAATGTATTTTGTAAAAAATATGCAATGTGAAAAATTTCACCATGTAAAATTTTTAAAAAGCATCGAATTTATTATTTAATAACTATAATTACATACATATAACAATAACAGTATACTGGTATACAATATACAGTATAATTATAACAGTATTCTGGTCTGCATCGAATCTTACCAATGTGGCATAATAATACTTTTTTATACCGTGTTAAAGTGAAAAATATAATCTTTTCTTCTTTCTCAAGCCATATCATTTTGGAAACGTGTAAAAAGAGGATTGAAGGTATTAAATAATTTTAAATTTATAAATTTTCATAAAACAAATCGATAATCAATATATGTAATATAGCAAATGTCTATTAAGGAATAACCTGTTACAGAAATTGCGTTATAAAATCGGCAAAACGACGAGGCGAATTCATAAAAATCATCGATAATCCTATGCAAAATCATATCATACATTTATAATCGAACGACGTGAACGATTTCGGCAATCTTCGAGTTAACGGCCAATAATTCGAACGTTTCGAGCGTAACGATAACGCGCTGAAAACGCGAAGATCAGCGGAATCGCTAATACGAGCAGCATTCGACGGCCACCGCTCGGAAAAACCCCGGGAAAAATCGGAAAACTCTATGTTTATTTTTCGAATTGTCGGCGGAAAAGCGCGCGTTCAGCTCTTGCCGTGGAAGCAATCATCATTAGATTTTATCCGGCCGGGACGTTTGCATGCCATCGACGGAAAAGCGTCGCAGCCGCGGAAAATCTTGGAGATGTTTTCCCGGCTGACGGGGAAGAATAAGTCATGATTTTATTTCGGACGGGAGGTGGAAGAGGTTCGTCCTTAATTTGGGAATTCAATGTCAATGCCGCACTATGCGAGAAATTGAGCGGAAAATCTGACCTTTCGAGTTGAATTTTCCGCGGAGTGGAAGCGGCTGATAAGCAAATTTTTGCGCGATTGTGCAGGTGTCTTTGAATTTATATAACATTTTTTTCATTTCAGGGATAAATCAAATCGATATTATTATATAAAACGTTGAATTCAAATAAAAATGTATCTCGTTAGACAATCTTAAGTGAACGAAAAAAAACACAAATTATTTCAACACAAAAAATTTTCTTATATGTAACTTAAATTATTATCGTTTTTTTTATATTAATTAATATATTTTTTTATATTAAACTGAGTTTCTCGAATCACCAATCTTACCTAACATAAAAATAAAATTCCATTACCATACTTTCATAATAGAGTGTTCACCATCGCCCACGCACGACTCAACCTCCTTTCACAATAACACATCACGCGACCCAACTACGCCAATTAGACCGGGGACCCCTTTCAGAACTTTCAGAAAGACACCGCCTTGTTACCGCTGAAAAGGAACAAACATGAAAAAAGGGCCGGTTTTAAACTGTAATAAAGCGGTCCCCTCGAACGCGCGAGCACATACGCGAGATTAAATTAGACGCATTGCGTAAGAGTCCGGGTCGGTCCCTATTAACCCTTTCCCCGCCGGCGCGTATGATATGAGAACTAACGTAATTAATGTTTAATTACCATAAAGCGGGCATGGGGGAGAGGGATGGATGGAAGAGGGGGAGGGTATGGGCACAAATACACTTGTTCCGGACCGCACTCGACGACGAATATTTCACGCGGACGACTCGCAAACACCCTGTATATTTTATAAAAGTGGTACTCAACTGTCGGTTTTCCGCTAATAAAAAAAAATGGTGATTCATTTTGATGGGTGGTTAATTTTGTTCAGGTTTTCGAATTTAGGATTGGTGAAATTTATATGATTTGCACACATATGAAATTTTCTTTTATACTACGTGAGTTTTTTTTAGTATTTTAATATTTGAAGTATTAATATTTTTCAATTTTATTTCGAGGCAACCCATGGTACAGCGGTATGTTGCAGGGACTATTAATCATAATGTTGATGGTTCAAGCTGTGCGTATGGCAAGAGTAAGATTCCGTTTTCAACATCTACTTGATCGTATTAAATTTGGTATTTAACCATTTGAACAAAAAATGAGAGTTAAATCTCTGGATAATGAGATGATTCCACGAAAATGGTTCTGATTACAATCTCTATTTGTCAATTGCCATACAAATTATAATATATGCCGGCTTCGCGATTGATTGTAACAATAATTACATTCGGTCATTGACTATTAGTACATAGTATGTGCAGAACGCGTGTTTGAATGCTTTTCTTTCCCCTTTCTCCTTCCTATGTATGTCCTATCACTGAAGTAGGTATCGGGAAACCACTTTAGTTATTGTTTCAGTTTCAGTTGTCGCTAGGAACAAGGTGGTAATTTCCTCTAGGTGCTCCCTGAATGTCAAAAAATTTCCATCAACACCGGGCAAAAACCGGACACAAAAAAATTACCAATAATTCAATGATAAAGAAGGTGCTTCAGAAATTTTACAGTAATTTCAAATATTTAATTCTGATATATGTTTATAATCATCTAATTAATCATATTTTGCTTCATTTCGGTTATTATAGAAATTGATTTTTAATACTTTAATATTTCGTTGTAGAAATAACATTTATTCAAATATTATATTTAATCCGTCTTAATTATTTGAATACAACGTAATATTGCATGCTCTTTTTTTCTCAATCACTAAGAAAATTAATTTTTTGCATTGATTATCATGAAAATTATTTTCGAAAAAAGCATGATAATTATGATTCATCAAAATGTTTACCATAGAATTTTTTTTTACTATTCTAAACAAAATTTTAGAAAACCCGAAAATTTTCCCATATAATATTCACCAAATTCAAAAATTTCGAAACCCATACAAAAAAATCCCAATATGAATTCAAATACCTTTTCACACACACAAGCACAAAATAAAAAGTTCAACGACCCCTGCATTATTCTAGAATTGTATGCACAGTGGTAGTGTACGAATACGTGAGTGCGATATTACGCGATAATGTGCGCGTCTCGTTTGCGCATTTTACTGCCGGAACACAGGACTAAAAACTATGTAATTCGAGCGCTCCTCTGCTCCTGCAGGACCCTCGTTTGTGAATCGGAACGGCGTTAGTTATGTTATAATTTGTAATGTAGGTGTGTTTGTCGGTTTTCAATGAGTTTACAATTTAGTCGCGCTCCTGAATTAATTGTATTCTACGGTCTAATTCGACTTGATTGAAGGTTTATCCAGGTTTTTTTATTCAAATATCATTCGATTATTAAGAGTTCATTTGGGGAATTGTGAATTTTCATTATAGTTTCAAAGTAGCAGTGTTTTCGTGATGATATATTTGTGTGAATTGTAAGAGATGTTTTCTTAAAATAAAAGGTGTAAATTTGATATTTTGATTTTTAAGCAGCTCGTGTATATTATGTTATCCACATCTCAAAGTTAGCGATATTGAGTAATAAAATTTCATGAAGTTATTTATTTAAAGGTAGTGTTGTATAAAATGGAAATCGTGTAAAAATTATTTGTTTTTATCTAACGCTCTTTGATATTTGATTCAAATTATTTTAATGTAAAATTTTAATATAATACGCGTTCTTCCAAATATAATTAAAAAAATTTATCAGTGCTGTATTGAATTTCTTATATTAGTTGAAAATAAATAAAAACATAATCATAATCCTATTTAGATAAAGTTGCATTCAAAATATTCATATTTACTATCACCCTCAAAATAAACAATTCATTTGAAATCTTATATACAAAAAGTATATCTGTTAGTTTTTTTCATTTTTTATTTTATAAAAGAAAATAATGTTTATTAGCAAACATAATTTATTTAAATACACCATACATAACCTTTAAAAAATTAATGCGAAAAAGAACCATGTATTTTTTTCATAGTTAAAATCAATGAGGACTCAATTTCTACAAACTAGAACAAATGGTTCAATCTAGTAATGTAAGAAGATTTTCTTTTGCAACTAGCTATAATATATTGAAATAGCACGATCGATTAATTCACATACATATTATATTATATAAACTTACTAGCTGAAAATTCTCTACCATTTTTATCCCAATTTTTCACACATTTTTTTCACTAAAATATCAAATATCAACACGAAATAAATACTTTATATGGAAAAGTCTTTATAATAGACTGGTTTCGGTTGGGAAGAATACACTAGAAAATGTTCAAAAGATATATATATTATACGTACAAAGAAATATAACGGCAGATGACAAGGGTCACATTAGTGACATTTTTATTATTTACTTTTAAAATAAGGCAAAAAGTATATATGGGCATACGAGAAAAGAAAAACTAATTTTCTTGTAAGCGCGTCAAAACGTCGACACGTCGCATCGAATGTATAAAAACCGTCATGTTTATAATATGAAACGCGTTTATTTGATACAAAACATCCGTTTAATAAGAATCATTTTTTTGATTCGTCTCATGGGAGTTTTTTGAATTTTGATTACGATATTCAAATGATAAATGTATTATAAATTTAGCACGGGATCAATTAATCAATAATCTTTGATTGGATACTCCATACTATCATGATTTTATAAAATTCATATGATTTTGATCTTATAAAAATAACCAACATTTTCATTTTATAATATATTACAATTCATAAACAAATTTACTGCTATAGCATTTGGGTGACCTAACGTTTTCCGCGCTAAGCTACGTCATAAAATCGCGTCATATTTTACGAGCCGAATTTTTGAAACATTAAACAATTGCAAAACTGCACCCAAAACCATCGCATTTCATAAATCCACATATATTAAATTAATTGTATTATTTATGACCGTGAACCAGGTTAATGTCCGGCGTTCGAGGCCTTTGTTCACAGTCTGGTCGCTTTACACTCGGGCACATTTAGTGGCTGCAATAAATTGCAGTGCCCAACCTCCATTTCACATCGTTTCCCTTGGGATATTCCCTTTTCCTTTGGTGACCGACCTCCTTCATTATTTTACAGGAATCGTGGACGCACAAAGAGACGGACGGGGTCGATATAAACACCCCATTTCGTTCGACACCATTGAAAACGCTCAACCCTTCGAAATTCCTCCGGTTCTATCGATGTCTATGTATGTCGAAATATTTCTGTATTATTATTTGATGGTTAGAGTTTTTTTTCTTGGGTTTCGTTTCGAAGTTTCCGATCCTTTCGTCTGTCGTAACTAAGAAGAAGCTCGCGCTTCTAACGGAAGAACAAGGCAAAGAAAGTTCACTGGCTTCCGATTGCGATTCGTTGAGATGTGTATGTCATGTACGAAGACGTTTTCAATCCGAATATTCGATTTTTTTTCATTTAAAATTACTTTTGAACCATAACTGATTAATTCATCGAATTCGTCAAAATTTTTCATAGTAAATTATTTTATTTTAAAAACGTAAAGCGATTCAAAGAATATATTTTCTATTGGATAAAAAACAGAAATTTATCACAATGAATTTTAGATTTTGGTAATCCGATTAAGAACTTATTCGTCATCAGTGATCAAATAATTCACCATTTTTTCACGAAATGCTTGAACCGTCCTGTTCGTGAAATACACGCGAAACAAACACAAAAGCGTTTCTTTTGGAATGAGAAGTTGCCGATAGCTGGGGAAACATACGCACACGTTATCGCGAAAAACGAGACCTTGCTTTCGATAGAAAAGACAAACTAAAAATAACGGCAGAAAGTTATTTGTTCGAAGCGCGCTGAAATATTGCAAGCGCAAGCCGACTCCTTCAGCTATCGCAAATCGATTTTCAGCAGCACGAAAATAATACGCGATCATACATTTTATGCCGTGATGAAACTGGAATTCGATTTCGGAACGAAAATTTTAATTTTGAACGTATTCAAAGTACGTCAATATTTTCATTTATATTTATGAATTTTTTCACTATTCTGAATAGATTATGCCTATAATTTATGTACATATTGAAAGTTTTATTTTTATTATTTAACTATTCATTATGAGATGAAAGTCCAAAGTACTTTTGAGAAATGATTAAATACGATAAGTATAATGCAATTTCGAATCATTAAAAATTTGATTGATGATTAAGTGTCAATACATAATTTGATCTTTTTATAATCATTATAAAAACTTGCATTGAAATCAAATAAACAACCTCTATTTTTACAAACAAAAAATAATTATTATTTGATTTTAATAAATATATAAAAACATTCACTATTCAAACATGACACTTGATATCCACCAGAGTTCAATAAACAAGCAAAGCGCCGTTTCTACAGTTTGTGGCGAACGTTCATTCGTCATATAATATTTCACTCAACCATACTAAACTTCCTTTGATAACAACATCATTACAACACCATCTGACAACAACAACCGACATTCAACAATATTTACTACACAACCGTCATATTGTAATGCACTTTTACGAAAAAGTTTGCGTCGGCGAAGAGCGCAACACGCCCGAGCATCAACTGTCACAGATTTTCTTTTCACAAAATAAAACAATGCTAAAAAAGGTCACAGTTTTACCTAGGCACGGACAATTCGAGCTGATTAAAACAGAACCTACATTTTCCCGTATATTCAGCCCGTCGTATTGTGTTCTTTGCACCCGCTTTTCGCGCTCCATACTTTTTCATTAAGCCATCGCGTCATGTTTCGCACACCTATCCATGGGCACGTCGGATTCGGTCCTTCGAGGTATTTCTCTTCATTTTTCGAGTTTGCACGTGCATCTTTTTTGCCAGGACTTGTTTTGCATGAGCCACAAATTTCTCAATAAAAATGTGATTTAGGCGGGCTTGCGCCGAAAGAAGGAAGCGCTCCGATTGTGCGGGCGTCGCTGCTGAAAATTGCTATAAATCATAAAAAATGTGCGCATTCTAGCCTGAGAAATGTTGGAAGGGTGAATTGTAATATTTCGGTGCTTTCAACATGTGAATTTTCAGCGTGAATAAGAGCGTCTCGCTTGTTTATCATTATTAAGTGTGCTTTTGAAAAATAAATGAGTTGAAGTGTGAAATATTCTAGTTGCCTGCGTGAATAATGTACGGTTTTTTGTAATAAATAGTTGCTTACGCTTGATTGTATTTTTAGATTTTTAAATAAGATGCAGACAAATTAAAAACCGGTATTTTGTTGAGGAATTAATCTCTCAAGACCTTGATTTTTCCAAACGCAAGTCACGATTTATTAGTTGGACAAGACCGCTAAAAACGATATTTTGTCTAATAAAAATCAATTGCACGTTATAACAACCACATGATTCAGAGGCAGCTATAATCCACGGTGGGTTATTGGATATTGCATTGAAGTATAAAAATAAACGAATAAGAGCATTTCCGTATTGTTTCAGCATATCGGTACCTTGCACTCGTCCGAACGATGCATCTTAGATGCAATGTTCTGAAAAGCCTGAAATTTACTCACGTACTCGCTTACAGGGATAACCAACCGTGAAAATACCTACACACCCAAAGGATGGTATATACATATAAATTATGAAGTTCGTTTCGCTTTAAACAATTCACACGGAAATATAAATTGCTACACCCCGATTCGTATGACCCATTGTTCCGTGTGAATTTATTGCGCTCATATTTTCCACGTTTTCGTATTCAATTATTTTCGCGTTTAAATTCGAATGCATTTTCTTGTTATATCGTTTTTTGTTTCATCATTTTCTTTGAGAAATTTTATATGTGACGTGAAAATTGCAGTTTAACTGCACTAAAAAGATTTAACGTACTGTGTGTTTTACACAGCATTGATTTTTATGATGATTGCAAAACCGCATTCCGTACAAATATCTTTATATGGAGCATGCTCGAGAAAAATTAAGTATTTTTTTTTTTTCAAGAGTCATACATTTATTAAAATCGACGAATTTTATTGAAATACTTGTAGTATGCTCGAATTTTTTTTAATGAATAACCGAGCGTGCAAACATTTGATGGAAAATTTGGAGTTCGCAAATTTTAATAAGATTTTTCTCAACTGTTTGAATATAACTTTTTTTATCGTACACAAAGAGTGGCGTTGATTTATAAAAGTCGACCTACTTCAGAAATGCGTTATGAATAAAGATGAGCTTATAAAGGAGTTGCGTGCACACATATACGTTTCAGCGAAACTTTCTTTCGCTTCAGGGAAAAAAAGGATGAAAATCTCGTATTCATAGAAAAAGCGCTATCTCATTCACATCAAAATCAAATTATCAAATTTATATTTGAGTTATTTAAATTTGTTCCATACTAAATGAACTATTATATATTATTCTCAATATCATGTCGAAAACTACATAGTTCATAAATAATTGATTTCGATATATTATATTTCTCATAAGTTACAAAACAGTCATACTATTATGAATGTATTGATTTCCACATATTTTTTAAGTTTAATAGATAGATAAGTAGTCTACTGTATCATATTATATTATAAACCTCAAAGTATTTAAAAAAGGATAATTGATTAATAAAATATAAGAAGAGATAATTATTGATTTTTTTTTAATATCAATTGATAAGTAACATAAAATGATAATAATCAATTGCTTATTTTCAATTATTTAATTCAGAAAAAAATCACACATTCAACTTACACACAAACACGACTAAATTTAAATTTCCACATTGCGATTTTAGTCCGATGAACACCAAATGAAATAATAAAACTTTCACATAGAGTGGGTGCAAATAGGTCGTTAATCATGAGTGGCCACCGGCAAAGTGCATCCCTCGTAAATTTCTCTACATACAAGGAGACTTTGGTGCAACTTCATATCACTATATAGATTTTCGTCTCCGAATTCGCTTACACCAACTTCGGGGGTTTCTAATTAGAGTATCATAACGGTTTTGCTGAACGCAATCTACGGATTCTGAAAGTTTGACGGCAATTGGACGTGATTGTGCATCGGCCAAGTATTACATAGTCCCCTATATATAATCACGAATTTCTGCGTGTGTGTTCTTGTGTGTGTGTTTGTGTGTGTGGGGGGGGGGTTTGTGTTCGTTCGTTCGAATGACGCTCGCGACTTTTTCGCGAATATGGTCTTTATGCGTATAAACTTGACGTATATAATATGATGCTTATTACCTACTGCCTCTGGCTTTGCCATATATTTTATAACGTAATAGTATGGTTATCAATTCACAGCAGATGTTACTAACATCGGGCCTATATACTAGTATAATATAATTCGAGTTCTTGGGTGTTGTTCCATATTCTAGTTTTGTGGTATGTTGGTGTATTTTGATTCTATTGTTTACTAGCTGAACCTGGCAGACGTCGTTCAGACAGTCTGTATTATAACAGCTTGATATGATTAACATGTTGACCCCTTACGGTTTGACGGTTGACGAATTGAGCTGATACGTGAAATTCTTGTATATGCGATCGATGATTATTTCGAAAATTATGAACAACAAATGTATAATTTTGAAATACAATAAAATAAGTCTATAATACATTGTGGATATAAACACTTTCACCATGAATAAAACTAGGTACATTTATACCTTCGATAGATCTTCGAATCTAAATACTGGATTTTTTTTCATCTTAAAATTACGCTCGTTATCCCGTCGGCCCGTTGTTCCTGTTGTCATCACGCGTTCTGCACACACCGGTTCCCGATTCCCGTTGTAAACATGCGTTCTGCACATACCACAATTACTACACAATCAACACGCGGCGCGGCGCGGCGTAGCGGTGTACTTTTCCATACAAAATTACTCATTTTATTTTCCAGGTTTTTTTTAAGAATTCCTCTATTATTTTCCTTTGTAAACCACCAATTGTTAAAGCGAACAAAAGAAAAAAATAAATATCTAAATCGGTATAGCCGTTTTTGAGTTTTAGCGCGACACTAAACGGCGATTAATTTTTATATATATGTTATAGTCCGATTCTAGCACCGGCCGATTCTAGCTCCCATATCTGCTATATTGAGCTTTATGTACAACGAT
>JAOXNN020000066.1:1424117-1439993 GCA_028571205.2 Hydropsyche betteni | reverse complement strand
ATGGGCGCACTTCAGCCTAAAGCAGTGTGTTCCATTGTGGATCGCGCCGCGGCTAGCCGCCTGTGGGCGCCTGGCCTAACAATTCCAAATCGCTTATACAAAAAATCGATAAATCAAACTCAGATTTTTCCCGCGGCGATCTTCTTGAGAGCCCTCGTCCTGATATTCTCCGAGGTCCTCTTGACTAACCAATAGAGGGCCGACGGACACACGAGGTAGATGCCCGCGGAAACGCCCCACAGGAGGTCGTGGGGGCCGTATCCTGTGGTCATGGTGGCCTTGCCACAAGTGGACAGCGCCGAGGACACGAACACCTCGGGAGTGGGCGCCATCCACGTGGCGCGATGGATCTTCGACATGTTGGTGGCCACGGGACCAGGCTGGACACATTGGACGATGATGCCCTTGCTGCCGTAAGACCTGGCCAGGTCCTCGCTCAGTTTGTCCACGTAGAGCTGTTGGGTGAATGGTTCAAAATGAATAAATGATAATTTGATTGATTGATGTTCAATGAACGATCGATGTTGTGTTATTAGATGAAATCGGCAGACGTTGTTCTGACTGTATTATAACAGTTTGATATGATTTTATGAATTGCTTAACCAAGGCAACTAAATTCAATAAAAGACAGATCATCGACTCTTCCTACTAATTTTTTTTAATGATACAAAAACCTTCTCGATAAAAAAATACATATACATGCCAATTTTCATAGTGATCGGTCGAACGCTGTTGGAGTGAAACGATGTCTAATATATAAACTTCCATTTTATATATATAACTAGTATAATATATAGGCCCGATGTTAATATTATCGGCTGTGGTTTTGTTAAGAAACGGAAAACGATATAATAAAATGTGAAAACCCGATTGTGTGACTAAATGTGTACCCGATTTGAATATTAAATATTTAATTAATAAAATCAAAACAGTTCATTTGTTATTTGTTTGTGACATATAGGCGAAGCAAGAGGTAGAGGCTACCTAATGCCCGTACTCGATTTGAATATTTAATATTTAATTAATAAAACCAGTTCATTTGTTCATAATCATCATCATCATCATTAACAAAAAAAAATCGTGAGCATCATCGAACAGACAGATACACAGATAGACACACATAAATCTGCTATTACATATAGGGGAAGGGGATAGGGGATACATTATAAAAGTATAGATAGATAGATTAAAGCTTTATACACTTCAAATTCAACAAATCAACGAGAATTCATAGTAATTAATTTCATTGCTAGGGCAATAGTATTAGTCAGTCATGGGCGAATGTCGGCCCGCGAGCCAAATTAGGCCCGCAGCGATATTTATTCGAGCATTTATTGCCAGATCATTATTTTTTCTCGAAAAAGCTTAGAAAAAAACGTCGATCATTTTCATAATATGTAAAAATGTTACGAAAATTTTCCAACAAGAAAATTACTTATCTATTTATTTTAAGACTACAAGTAGATTTCAAAGAAATTGAAAATGTTTGTTATTTTTCACTAGATATTTGGCGGCTTTGACCCGCGACGGTCAGAAACAATTTCAGTGCGGCCCGTAATTTGAAAAAATTGCCCACTTCTGGTTTTAATGATACTCTCCTATATTTAAATTTGAAGTGTAAAAATTGTCATAGATCGTGCTGTATTTCATGTGTTAATAAAAATAAGAAAACATAAACAAGCAATAAATATTGCAGTATACTGTCAAGTTTACAATGTAAACAGTTAAGTAAACCAATGTACAAATATTTTAACATTTAATATTTTATCAATATACTGACACTAAAGTAATAATACTTACTTTGGATGCTGCATATACTGATAACATTTCTGCTGGCATTGTAGATGAAAGTGACGAAATATTGATGACAACACCTTTTCCTCTTTCCACCATTCCCGGCATCAGCATTGAACACATCCTTGTCAAAGCTACCACATTAGCTTTGATCATGCGTCCATAAATCGCATCCCTTAATAAAAGAGAAATATATAATTAATTCCAATGCTGAATCATTTAATTGATCAAAAAAATAAATTAAGTATTTCTATATCTATATATTATAAAACAAAGTATGTGAATTTCTTCAGTGCGGTAGACTCAGTAACTTTAGTGCCATACTTAAACTACAAAACTAAAAAATTAATAATAAAAACACCCAAAAGTCTCCAGTGATAATATTCCAGAAAATTCGCAACATTTACATAGCAGCATCGTGAAAAAAATCTCAAAAAATAAAAAACGAATTTTCAGAAAGCGCACGCGCACGGACGCGCGTACATGGCGGCGATTTTCGTCGCCGGGAGAACTTTTCCGTTAATAATTTAGAGGGCAACGCTACCAGATAAGGTCTTTTGTTTCGTTTGAGAGAAACTCGAGAATGTTCACAGTCGGAACACTTTAAAATAGCACCCCGATGTGCCGTGCTATCCCGAAATATTACGCCGTTTTCAAAATTAATGGCGACGGCAGGGGACATGCGTCACCGCGCGTCTTATCTGCCCGCGGTGTGTGTGTATGCACATGGGGAAGCGGAGATTGATTGTAGGGTTGTTTTAAAAAATGGTCGTGTATTAAATTTGAATTTAAGTTTAGACGTCAGGCGGGGGAATTAATGACTTTTTGCCGAATGATAGTGCCATCTATCGACTGTTTTTAAATTATCGATTGCGCCCTCTGTGGTAAGTTGGTTGAAGTTGTATGAATGATCGATGGTATTATAGATCTCTATTAATTGTTATTGTTTTTTATAGTCAAATAAATAGATATTTTACAATATATAATTCATTTTTCTTAATAAATGTAAATAACATATCATCGTCATCATCTTTGCTGAAATTTATTATTTAACAGCTAATGAGAATATTTCTGGCGATTTTCCTATCCTCGCGATCTTAAATAATTGTTTTTCAATGTATTATATATATCGTTTAAAATCCAGCAGTCTTTCGTGTATTCAATCATGTTTTTCTTTTACAATCCCGTGGATACTATTTTAGCACTTCACATCAGCATTTTGAATCATAAGTTGCTAAAGTGAAATAAATAGATGTCGTATTTTATACGATTTATTAACAAATATTTAAACCTTTAAATTTTTCTCAATTATTAAAAACATATAAATTATTATTTCAATCAACATACGCACTCGGCTTAACATTTGAATTTTTCAAAGGTTGTATCCGTTTATTTCGCTTTGTTGGAGATAAACATAATGCGATATCTTCGCTTTGTTTTTTTTTCACAAACATACACAATTAGACTGAAGGCTGCATTTTTTCCCACGGATTGTGCGCGTCCTTTATACGTTCCGTTTGTTTTCGCTCTCCGGGGTGTAGGGATGATCCGAATCACCCAAACTACCCCATTTCAAAGGGAGAAAATCACTTTTCCCTTTGGTCGCCGACGGAAATGTTTTCGAAAGCCACCCCCCCGATGAACAACAAGTAAAAGTCGTCCGAAAACATTCGGAGTAGGCACACAAACAAACGAACGAAATTTCGCTCAAATCTCTGTAAAAATAATGCAAATTTCGGACGAACATAGAAATTCGCTTAACTCACCTTTCTGGAATGTCCAAAAAATAATCGGGATAAGAATTACTGACTCCGACATTGTTGACTAAAACTCCGACCTCGACGCCCAAAAGTTGTTTTTCTATGTGATCGTAGACGCTTTCATTTTCGGTGAAATCGGCTACGATATATTTAGTTTGGACTTTGAATTCTTGTTCTACGTAAAAAGTCTATGTTAAAACTTTCGATCGAAAATAAATAAAAATAAATAAACAACTGTTACTTACGTATTTCATCAGCTACTGTTTGTAATTTCGTTTCAGTTCTGCTTACCAAAATAATGTTACAGCCTTTTTTAGCCAACTAAAAACACAAATAAATATATTGCATTAAATTTAAATGCTATTTTGCACTGAAGCTTTTAGCATTTACTAATATGTGAAGTGAAAAGCTCTCTAGCGTTAAGTGAGAACGAGAATTTCATTGAACTAAGTGCGTCATAATTTATTTATAGTCACGCCTTTATTGATTTATCGATTCTTGAATATTTTCCGTTAAATAAAAATTATAAATAATTAAATCAACTAATACGTACGGCTTTAGCATAAGCTTTTCCAATTCCATCAGTGGATCCAGTAACAACTACAACAAACGGAAAAGAAATATCAATAACCCTGAAATATGGATTTGAAATGATATTAATAATAGATATAATATTTATATGAATTACAGAAGAATGAATGAAGTTTTTGGGACTCTTATTATTATTACAAATACATCTTATACATTATATCTAATGGGATTCGTTTCGTTTCAACCAATCATCGAACGAAACTACTCTCATCATGAAAATAATCGGCTTTATGTGATTCTCATGGATCTTATTTTTCTTTTATGTAAGTAAGTATATATATTTTGGTAATTCTGTTAAAATTGCTTTGTAAAATAACATTTCAATTTCAGATTTCGATTTTTTCATTTTACATCGGCAATATGTCTGCTTTTATATCAAAGATTTATTTGAGACTGATTTTCAGGCGACGCTGAAAAAACCCGACTAGACGTACAAATCCGATCTTAATTCTGAAAAAATCTTTAAAAAAAATCGGTTTGTCATTCGCTAAATTTATTTTAAAGTACAAATTTAACATTTCACACACAGCGAAAGTAAATGGAAAATTAAGACTTATATGTTTTTTTATTTTATTTTTTTAATTCATCGTCCAACTTTCAAGGGATTTTTTTTATTAAGCCAAGGATCTTACAGCTTTATAGAGAAATCTTAAGAAGCCACCAAAGCTTATTCATATAATATTACGAGTATAAAGAATATTAATCGCATTTACTGAAATACTGAAAATGATGACCATTTTTAATTAATGTTATAAATATAACGGTAAATTGTTACGTGGGTATATTGAAGAAAAAAAACATGTATACTTAATATCTTCATCCAATTAATTAATAAATATCTCTTAATAAGACCTTCTTAAAAATATAATTTATATATTCTGCTATGTACCATTCGTATATATATTTCAAAAAGGACGAAAAATATTATTTTTTCTAAGATCCTCTATATATGGCTTGAAAAAAACTATTAAGAAAAGCGAAATATATATTTGTTCCACATTTGATCATTTTTAGTCCAAGTCGCTCTTGATATCCACATGGGATCACGGCGCGATCTCAACATCCGGCCAACGTTAGCAGATTGTGAAAAGTTTCAAAAGCGTGACAGAAAAGGCTATTATTTCGTATCTCAGCTTTGAAACCCCTGGAGATGACTTTCTCCTCTCAGCTGAGTGAGTGACCGCTAACGGGATCCGTTGTACAAGAGTGGTACGCATCTATGTACATATGTCGTTACCGACCTCACCAGAGGACTTGAACCATCGACCTTAACATTGCAATTATCTAATGTGTTTTGACAGAATAAGAACTTTTCGAGTAAAAATTGCATGCATTGTTTCTATACCGTATTTAACGTCTATTTGGATTATTTATTCGAGTTCAACTGAATCGATTAGTGTCGATTCGAGAGCTCGTCGAAAATCGACTGTCCTGTTTAAGAATTCAAATTCGCAAAACGATTTTCGGCACCCGAATCAAATCCGGCGTACAATCAATCGAATGCTTAATTTATGAATTTGGAACTCAAATTCTATTATGATGGAAAATATTTATTCAGCTCCACTCAATTCTATTGGCGGTTTACGATTCGATTATTTGATTGACTACCCGAAAGCTCGAAACACCCACTTATCGCAAATTTTCTTCAAATTTCCCATTGGCAAACATTTCTGAAGTATTTGGAGTGAACTTGATGTAACTACGAATGAAATAATTCCAGCTGAGTTTAATTGGATAAATTACTATATGAAATCGTCAAACTATACAACACTGATAATTGGCGACAAAATTGTGGTTGATACAAACGGTTTTCATCGATGATTTATTCTCTTTATTTTTTAGAATGATTTTAATTAATTTTTCATAAGGTTTACAATATCTGATGGGCGTTAAGTTAACGGTTAAAACGGGCGTTGGTTCCGAATCCCTTTTGAGTGTACTTGTTCTGGCGACCGCATTCGCCGGCAGATGTTCATATCGTGTTGCGGTTAACATTCGGAGTGAACTGTTCTTAATTAACTTTTTGTATTGAACCATTCAAAATTCAAATATTGAATTTGCTTAAACCAATCTCAGATAATCAGAAAAAGTAAAATGAAATAAAAATTCGATAACTTTTCGTTTCGATAAGGTTTCGATAGATTGCAATGAAAGTGTACGACTAGTTCTAACTTAACATCAAAATTCCCTTTTCAAATAACAAAAGGTCAGTTCAGTTTCCTATACGTTATTACTTCTGTTTTTGTAAAACGCGGACACTTTTGCATGAACATAAAACGCGATAAACTTACGAAACTGCACAAAGCGCAGTAAAAAAGCTGCACATTTTCATTGTTTGGAAAGCTGCCTAATAGCATTCGATATCGAACTTTCTTCACAAGTTACATTGTAATAACACTTTTGCCATCGAATGTAACAAAATGAAATGTTAAAAGTTGAAAATCGCTGACGAAGCGAACAAAACCAATTGTGTCAACGGATTCGGCATCTGCCACAACGAGGCGTGCATTCGTGACCCACTATCTCGAAAAAAAAAACACTTTCTTCCGAGTGAAATTCCCTTTCGAATATCGCTTTTATATATACAAAATACAATTTATTCCAGCTGTTCGTATGAATATTATTAAGATTATATTCCTTCATTTGATATAAAACCGATAAATTATACTATAAATACATTATTATATTTAAAGTTTTGATCGAGCGATATTTTCATCAAAATCTAACATTTCAAGAAGGAAATCTCAAATATTATTATATAGTACATTTTCCTACACAAATTCTGAGAAATCCCAAATATCGGCACGCATCGTTCGGCTCAAATTGCGACGTCCGTAATTTGCGAGATATTAATTTTCAAGCTCCCGAGGGACGTTAAAAAAGACAGACAGACGGCTTCAGATTTGCGAGAAAATTATGGCTTCGGACATGAAAATTACGTAGAAACCCGGCTCTCTTCGACGGGGATCCGTCTTAAATAGGATTAGTGTCGTGTAGGTGAAGCTACACATAATGGTACGACGTGTAGCCAGCTACCATTATATGAAAGCGTTTTATTATACAACAACGCGGCCTAGCCGTGTGAGAAAGTGACAGTTTTCTCCGTTATTATTTATCATTATTATTGTAGGAGAGTAGAGATCCGATTCAATGTCAACGGCGTGTTACTGACCTCGAGAGAAAGCAAAATCGAGCCAACTGTAAATTACCGTTCACGTAAAAAACCGGTACACTTTTTTCCCTCGTACTGTGTCGAGTGGCAATAAGATTCGCCAGAAACGGAACTTGTTGAATGAGTCGACGTTTTTTTAACTCATTTATCATTATCAAAATTGTATTGAATCGAGAAAGTGTATTGATTTATATAAATAAAATTATTTACATTATTTAATTGTCAACGTATTTGACAACGATGGTAGAATACATGTTCATTGTGTAGAATATAAAAATTGTGCAGTTTGCAGTTCCCGTTACACGTTTCCTATTGCTGACCTAGATCCGTAACATAAAACAATGTTGTTTCGTATGTATTATTCCTAACATTGAAATGTTTTCACTTCATAATTCAAACAGATCAAAAGCGAGAATTCGATACACAAATCATGAGAAACATTATCGTGCATTTGCAAGACTTTTCATATTGAGTTAGATGTTTAAGTGTGAGATTCACACAACGCTTTATGGTGCGAACGTTCGTCTTTCTTCTCTCTTACCACAATATATGATAATATACGAATAAGTAATATTTTATATACGAATATTCAGATGTGTTACAGTAGACTAATTTAACATTCGGCACAGCTAGGCCGAATTTCATCATGCTCTGCATATTTTGAACGGTACGGATTCCAAGCAAACAGAACAAATAACGAATATTTGTTTATTCGTATCAAACGCAGAACCGTACCGAATGTGATAACTTCACAATTAAAACGCTCAAATGTATTATTTACAATATTAGCAGATTTGCAAACAAAAACATGAAATTCAGCAAGAATATGCCATTTGCACAAACTGTATTGTTTTCGCCTATACCCGGTTGATAATTCAATTTTGACGTGGAAATTGTTTGACAACGACTTTTGTGTTTAGGGTGATTCGATATAAAGTTCTATGTTAATTTTTATCAGTATTAATTTTGTAATAAAATTTGGTTTGAGAATAATTATTTATTAATAATTTCAATGTAAATAGTTGGTGTCAGTTAATATAATAGCTAATAGATCGTATATATAGTTGTTTCGATTAGAACTTTAATCCTTTGGGAATATAGATATACTATATTATATTATATTCACTAATAAAATATTTCTTTTGAACGTTTTATTACAATAATATAAAATCGCATTGTATGCAATTTGATTTGTTCAAGCGATCTGAAAGATCACTCTCTAAAGATCAGCTGTTTTTTCGACAAAAATAAATGAATGTAACGTGTTGAATACATGATACGCATATTTAACACTAATTGTAAGAATATTTTATTAAATGTCGACAACTCGAAAACACATAAAATTTTACGAGTAATTCTCGAACCGATAAAAGCAATGTTATCGGCGAACTGGGTAAGAAGTTCAACGGTTAGTGTAAATCAACTGATAAAGCTAACACACGTTTCCTTATCAGAGTCTACCTTAAAAAATATGCTTCTTATCACTCGGAGACCCACGTGAATGTTGATAAAGGGATCACTGTGAGATATGGCACAGAATATAGGATGACTAGAAAGTTGTTTCACCGTTCGTTTTGTCAGTGCAATAGATATTGCATTATAACATTTGGACGAGGCAAATTTCACTTTTTAATGGCTCGTTCAGTATTTGATGGAATACGAACTTTTTATTGTTTATGAAACTAGTTTTAATATGATGTTAATGACATGCAATAGAAGTTTCGAATTTAGAATCTTTGGCATTTGCCAATCGACTTTCACTTCCCGAATACCTTATCTCGTCTTCTTAATCTGAACTAATGCGCAATTTTACCTATTTTCATATATTATTCGAATTCACTTTCGCATAATTTATGTTTATACATAAACTATGTATGTTTATACATCGTCTAACTGCCCTTTCACAACATCCATATTCATGAAAAATCAGCCATAGATCTAAAAAAAAAACATAAATAACAAACACTATCACAAGTAGACCACGTACGAAGTACAAAAAAAATTGCACCAAATTGTCGCAAGCGGAGCACCTCTTCAGTGAGAGGCGAGCAAAATGTGAAAGTGGACTGCGGCGTGGCAATCTGCCGACGAGCAAAAAAAAAAGAAAGCAAATGGCAAAAATGCCGGTCTTCCCGTCGAATTTTTGACCAAATTCGAATTTTCGGTTGAAATATTCGACCGAAGTAACGGGACGAGTGCGGGCATTCGCAGGTGCAATTTAACGTTCGTTATTTTTGAACCAATTAAAAATATGCATAGTATATTGTCTTTTCAATGAATTTCAATATATTTTTTCAGATTCAAAAACATTTTTTTAAATTTTGGTTAAACTAATATCCACTTTTATCACTGGAATATGAAACGATTTACTTATTACGAATACATTTTCAAAATAAAATAATAAATAGTACACGGAAGTCAATGCGTCGTTATATCAATCATGCGATGTGACGACCCACGTTCATGAAACATTACGTTGAATAGATGACCCGAATGTTGACCTCTCGTTTCAAACAATGAGACACTCGACACATGGCATCAACAAAAAAGTTAATCGAATCCACAGATTTGAAACTATTACAATAATCGATCCGATCGCAAATTTAGTGAACACAATATTCAAATTCCGTTGAAAAGTTGGTCAAATTTCTCTTCAATAAAAGTAATAAAACAAAACATTATTGAATGATAAACGGATCGAGAAATGTCGTTAACTATGCAGTTATCATTGACCTGAGATAAATAATTCTAATGCATCGATAATGTTTAAACGACCAAGATGACATTTGTTCCCTTTCACGTGTTTTAATAATAATCGTTGAGACAGCCTTAATACATCTTATCTGTGTCACATTTGCGTTAAAACACGGGCGTAATCGATTCTCCAAAGTCTACAATAAATCAATAACGCTTCAGCGGTTTTCAGCTAACGACATAAGCACAGAATGTCTCAAAATTTATTATCGGTTTTCCCGAAACATGTAGACTTTATAGATAATATACGGCCGAAACGTGTTGTGATATTAATCGTGTAATCCGAACTAAAATTATACTATCGATTTTTCATTTGTATGAGATTTTTATGAATATTTTCATACAATTTTCGTTCTAAAAAAATAATATAAGAAGTAATAATGGAAATTTTCAGTTAAAATAACTTATGCTAACAATATGCTTTTGCCCTATGGGTGATAATTTCAATATTGTCACCTGAAAAAACAATCGCTTCAGACGACGTTTTTATTATACATTCATAGTTGGTTTACATTATACGTTTTAGATTTTCAAGTTTGCATTAAACATTCAGAATGCTTGAATAAATTTGGAAGCAATATATGGAGTAACCCACAAGTAACGTTCCAGTTTTGAAAATTGCTAATTTTTTAATCTAATTATTTTTTACATCCAAGTTTCATTATTAAATTGAATTACAAATTAATTTAAGTGATAGATTTTTTTCTCGTGAGAATATATTTGATATAATCAAACTATTTTATATCAACAAGCACTGTTCAGATTTATATGCTTTCAATTTAGTATTTGAAAATTTATACAAATAGAGCCTAACTTATATCCTCTCTATAGATTAGCCTAAATTTGAAATTTTGTATAATATTTGATTCGTATGACATTTTAAATTGCTAATTAAAAAGATTTAATTGAAGTTTTTTTTAATATTAATTGTTTTAAGAATGTATTGAAAAATAAAATTTGAATGTGACAAAACGATTTGAAAATAAGTATTGAAATTGAAAATGCAATTTATATATAAAGTAGTTAAAATTCTCAAGAACAACAGTGTTTTCTGCACATGTCACGTGTTGTTTTACACATGTCAATGTTATCATTAAAATAACGCATATACTCATGTTATATTATATGTCTTCAACAGTTTTGACCTACGTAATGTTGAAAACATTCAATCTAAACATGTCAAATAAAATAATATAAATTCAAAAATACTACATTCCTATTTTAACATACATAATAAAAAACCAATCGATCTCACACAAACGCCACCATCATACATCGTTCGCGCAATCGTAATTTTCAATCCAAACACACAGCAAACAAACCGAACCCACGGAAAGCACGAAAATTCTGAAAAACCACAAACGTCAAAACACGCCGCCCCACGCATGCGCACCGTCTGAAACACGTGCCCGTTCATCGCGACACACACACCTGAAAACCCCAACGAAAATAGCCCCTGAAACGAGAATAGAAACAACACTCACGTGCCCACTGTCCCATGGACTTGAAATCGATCTTCCTCGCGCCAGGCCCGATGAAATTCCTGTAGATGAAAGCGATCAGCTTCCTGGTGGCGACGTAGGCCACGATCAATACCGACACGAGCCCGACCTTTTCCAGCGCCGACATTTTCGCGATGTTGCGGTGATTGGGAGCGGAAACGTTAATAAATTTAAAAAGGGGAAATGACGGGGGGATTGAGGGGGGGTTCGGGGTGTTTTTCAGGAGTTGTTCATGCGTCGGTGTCCATGTGGTGAGTGGAGTCGGCGTCGGCGTCGGCGTCGGCGCGCGGGCCGAGCGCGAGTGGCGGCTCGTGAGGGGAGAAAGCGACCGGTGAAAGTAATTTCGCGCTCGACACACATGCGATTCTTTTCTCGCGATGGTCTCGGCGACGGTGATGGCCGTGGAGATGGTGATGGCCGTGGAGATGGTGGCCGTTTCGGGTTTTTCGCGGCGGGAGGCCGGTAGTTGACAAACTGCCGAATGTACGGCGAGTTTGAGCGTTCGAATGATGAATGTTATATGTATTTTTTTTATTTATTATTATTTATATTGTGAAAATGATTGAAAATTGTTGTGGTCACCGTATTTTAGGATTGTCAAATATTTTTTTTTTTGTTTTGTAATGTCGGGATTTTCGGGAAGTTTGTTTGTCTCGTGTTCAAGGCGATACAAAGGGCAAAATAGTAAAACGAGTTAGGTGAGTGTTCGGGAAATTTATCGACAGTGATATACTTTTGAGAATGCATGGAAAAAAAATGAGTTTGTATGTATAGCAGATTTTCGTTTCATTGATAATTTAAAATTTTGTGTGAATAAAAATGATATAGGTTTAGTCAAATTTTTCTCCATTTAAAGTGCATAATTTTTATTTTTGCTTAACTATTTTATTTAATTATTTTTAAAATAAATTAAATAAAAATAATTGCTTGATAGTTTATGAACTCAACTTTTTATCGCACTGAGAACAAAGTGACTACGAAAACTACAATATTTCTAAATAAAATCAAACAAATTTAAAAAAAAAAAAATCTTTTCTTATAAAAAAATTTACACGATTAATATTCGAATATTTTATCAATAATTCAAATTATGGAAAGTTAAAAAATGGATGAATTATTCGAATATTCAAAAATCCGATTGAGAGCGCTACACTGAATAAGATGCAAAAATTTAAAAAATCGATAGCATTTTTTTAATTTTTTTCTTTTTATATTTATTTAAATATTTTACATTTCATTCATCAAGAAATTTAAATTCATTTTTATTAAATAAATATAGATGGCGATATTATTATACGAGATGCGTCATAATTATAATTTTAAAAATCCATATGAAAATAGTCCTCATGACGGTTCACAAATCTGAAGGAAAAAAATAGTCTTAACATTTTTTTTTTTAATCTTTTTTTTTTCAAATAACACTTACTTAATTATCACTGTCGTTATAACTGCCATTGCCAATGCCTTTCGAATTAAATATGAACTCATTTGAATTATTGTAATATAAGTTTTATACGTAAAAATCGACGTTTTGCGCTCCAAGTTCAACTATATTATTAAGACCGTTGTCATAGTAGTCAATAAAATTCATCACTATGAATTCTTGTTAATTTTTTGAATTTGAAGTGTAAGTCATAAATTGAGGAATACCTGTATTTCTTTTTCATAAAAAATGAAGTTAAAAAAACTAACAATATCAAATTTCATGTTGTATATGTTGTATGAATTATTTGATGGTCGTAATTGTGATATTTTTTGTCGCTGGTGCCGTATTGTTTGTGACATAAATGTATGTAAAAAGTGTTGAAATGTCAGTGAAAAGAAGTGCAATTTTCGTTGAAATGTGCTGTTAGATATGTGAAATTTATAAAATAATCATAATAATGTGTGTCGTAATTTAGTTGGAAAACTACACATGTTTTGTAAATTGTGTCAAAATTGCTGAACATGAAAATATAAACATTGCGTTACCAGATGGATTTAATTGACATTGTTTTCAGAACGCAGACGTTTCAAATTATAAACGCATTGTTGTATGTTTGCGTAATTTGGTTAAATAAGAAAAAAAAATGAAAATCATAGTTACCGAATTCAATTCTAGTACATAATTATATGAATCATCAAAAAAAACATAACTTAAAAAAATAATCGAAAAATCAGAAAATTGAAAAACCCCCACCATTTTTAATTAGGAGAAAAGAAAAACATTACACAAACATTTTTCCGACCGGCCGTCGTTTCGGAAAGTTTCAGCCGTCGCAAAACAAAATTCGTTTATGTTTTCAATAAAAACGTTTTAAAGATTAATATCCCGCTCCCCGAGCGCCGTCAATGAATTCAATGAATATTTTTATAATGTTTTCCACTTTCGCAACGAAACAAAAAAAAGATTAAAGGGTTCGCGCTTTTTGCGCACCAGAAACGCCAGTGAATACAAATTGCCAATTAAAAAGGGATCAAATTGAATAATTTAAAGTAACGCACACAGACATACGTGGCTCGATTTGCGACTAGGTTTCAGCGTTGAAATGCTGAAAAAATAACTGTTTTTCATTTTCATTCGAGTTTCGATCCGGATTCGTAAAGCGGGCTGTGAATTATTACGCGGACTGGCAATCACGCCGAATTATCTAAAATTGATATGTGTAATAAACACAAAAGGGCACTTTCCCTTCGGCTTTCGTTCGCTGGAATTTCAGTTTTGTTCTGTTGTCGGATGAAAAAATGTATGTGCGGAAAAACAATACAGCTCTTTGTATTGTTTTCGTGTCGGTGTATTGTTGGTTCGATCAATTGTTGGACACACGCAACGATATAATGGAAAGAAATTATTTTTCGCATTTGTGAATATAATGTGAGGGTTTTCGAGTTTGTGCGGCTTTTTGATGATGAGAAAAAAAATGCTATTTAATTATTCAAGCATTTTGTGCAAATCGATCGAAATCGGATGAGAATATGTATTATTCATTTATATCCATAAGTTGTCAAATGTCAAAATGTGAGGGTTCTCATTGTTTCATAAGTAAGAATGACAAAGCCGCTCGGTAGAAAATATGATATTCTTATTATTAAAAATAATATTTTAATCCAAAGAAATAAATCAAAAAATATTTAAATAAATTTTTAACTTTAATTATTTCGTTAAAATAAAAAAAGAAATAGTAAAAGACATCAGTGAAAATAACTTGTCACATGTGTTAAAAATTGCTCCGCCGCCAGGTGTAATGGACCCCGTTTTCTGGACCGTTCAGGTTGTTAGTTTCTCTTGTGTACATTTGTTCTAATTGCTATGGGTGGGTCGAATCGATTCCGGAGGGGATCATGGCCCGCAAAGTACGTACGGCTCGGTCGGCAGAGTTCAAAGCCAAAGTGGCTTTGGCGGCAATGGAGAATCGTCAGACAATGGCCCAGTTGGCCTCGCTGCATGGCGTTCATCCGATCCAAATCACGCAGTGGAAAAAACAATTGCTCGCAGGAGCTGCAGGATTGTTTGCGGTGGGTTCGACGAAGAAGAACGATCACGGTCAGAGTGAATTGATCGAGCAACTCTACGAACGGATCGGTCGACTCGACATGGACCTGGAGTGGCTCAAAAAAAAACTTACCGGTCTCGGTTAGCGTTCGGCGGAGCTTACTGGAACCGGATCATCCTTCGCTCAGCTTGCGTCGGCAATGCGACCTACTGGGTCTTGCGAGAAGCACGGCATACTACAAGCCGATTCCCGAACGAGCAGAAAACCTTCGACTCATGCATGAGATCGATGAGATTTACTTGGAGAACCCAAGTTACGGTTCACGAACCATTACGGCGATGTTGGCGAACAGTGGCTGGACGGTCAATCGCAAGCGGGTACAGCGATTGATGCGGATCATGTCGATTGCCGGCGTGACACCGAAACGATACACAAGCAAACCGTCACCAGGGCACCGGATAAAAGTACGACCAACGACAATCAGGAAGAACGGAAACGTTGTAATACCTTTTGTTAACTCTCTTCACTGGTTATCTATCTGCAGCTTTTGTACAAAGAACCAAAATTTCTTTTCCGTCCGAGTCTTCGACGTTCCAATTTCCTGCTTTAACGTGCTTTGCCCATTCAACTCGAAAGCCTGACTTATTGCATAAGTCTGTAATGCTTTGAATGGTAAATCTTCGATCTCGTATAAGTAATTCCTCTGGTAAGTTTCCTCCATTACCAAACTGTTCGCGACGGTAAACAATATCGGTATCTTCATCAATAGCGTAGTAATGCGGATCAAACACATTTCCGGACTGGTCCATCGTTTTACTGGCGGGTATAGA
>JAOXNN020000066.1:1405665-1424017 GCA_028571205.2 Hydropsyche betteni | reverse complement strand
GATATTATTATTATTAAAAATAATATTTTAATCCAAACAAATAAATAAAAAATTATTTGAATAAACTTTTAACTTTAATTATTTCGTTAAAAAAAAAAAAAAAATAGTAATAATTTTTATATCTATTTATCAGCGCCATCTATGAAATTTTTTAAAAAATTTCAATTTATTTTTATGTTTTCATATTGGTTGCATGGTGTTTATTGATTAAATTGAATATTTTATTATTTTTTAATTAAGTTTAAATAATGGGGAAAAGAAAAAGGACAAAAATAGAGGTTGGAGGCGCCGGGTATCGATCCCGGTACCTCTCACATGCTAAGCGAGCGCTCTACCATCTGAGCTACGCCCCCAGGTACCGTTAAAGGTTTCACGTATAAATTTTACCTTAGATGAAATCCTAAAATAAATTTATTATATTATTTTAATTAAAACAAAATATAAATCAATAAAATTATTTTGAATTGATCAAATATTCGAATTTTTCGACATAATAACATTACGTATCATATGCAATCTACATAACATTCGCTGAAAAACAAGATCTATTCCATCGAAGGATTGAACGTTTTTCCACTACGTATTAAAGGTAAACTTTCAAAATGGATCAAACGATTTCTCAAAAGACAAACAATCTCGTCAAACTACCAGTCCTGTCTCGGTAACGAACGATATTAACGACATATTTGTCCGACTACAACACAATTTCTAATTGAATTTCGTGGCGTAAAAAACGAACGCGTCGCCGCAAGCAAACGAACCGACAAGAAACTATTCGGGGACAAACAGTCTAGGACCTAAGAAACCGTTATCAATTAAAACGGGAGGTTTAATTATCGCATTACTGGCGAACCGAACAGCGGCCGGACCGATCCAACTGCGCGAACAAATCGACGACAGCTGGATGTTGGAGAAACGATATTGTTATTGCACGACAAACGATAAATAAACGAAATTTCGCCGAAGACTCGCCCACATCGTGGAATGTTTATAGTAAATAATGTGATTTGGGATTGACGTAGCGTGAGTTCGCTTCCGCGGTTTTTTCGACTGAAGAAGTTCATATTTTTTTATGTACCCCCCCGTTCTTTTGACATTGTTACGTCGTTCCGAAGTTTTTCCTTTTCGGTCATCCTTTCGTTTTTGTAGTTTTTTTTATTTATTATTTTCTATTCGCTTGTACGCACAATAAGTCGTAATACATTTTAAGTTCTCTTCGGCGGGTCTATTTTCGTGGCTTTTTACGACATCTTGAACGTCTGGCGTAGTCCTTTGTTCAGCAGTCAGCTGTCAAGTGAATTTAATAAGGCAAGCCTGTTTACGGCCAACCGAGCGAATATTTATTTATGATAAAAAATTAAATTGAATAAACATTACGTAATTAATTAAACAATGAAGAAACGGGGCGACAATTTTGGGTTCTTAATGTTCACTTTCATGCAAATTCTTCTCTCTAAATCTGGAAATTCTGCGATGATTCAATGAACTTTGTTACTTTTTTTTTGTATTATCAAAGAGTCAAAATAACTTGATAATATATTTTTTTAAATTAAATCTTTACTATAACAAAAATTTACAATTATTTTATTAAAAATTTTTCGACTGAAAACATCATATTATATAATATTTCGTACTAAATTATAAAATTATACGACGCATCTGAAAAGGCGATCACAAAATTTTCATAAAACACTCCATACGCTGACTCAATTTCGATTTTGAGGATTAAAACAGGAACTTTTAAACGGAGATATAATGAATTAATTAAAAGATACCACCGGTCGGTCGTCGGAGAAGGCCTTCTGAGATGATGCAAGACGACTTGTAAAGGCTGACAAGAACAAAAGCGCTCTCTCATCCAAATGGAGCTTAATTGTGTTTTATACGAGAGACAGAATGGGGGAAAAAGCGCCCCTCTTCTTCTGATACTCTCTCTTCAATAAACTGTTATAAAAGTATCTTCTTAATAGGTGCAAATTAACACGTTTATACAAGCATTATAACAAAATGCTCAATTTTGAATATTATAAATGAAATATCATTCAAATTGCACTCCTTTAAAGAGAGTGTACTTCAAAATAAGATATATGAATAGTCCTTTCGAGGTAAGAACAGGACGTGTACGTGCACGTGCACATTGCACACCTCACAAAGGATGAGAATGTATCAAAAGCTCCAGTGGGCTTGCACATGCTTCGATTGAATTCACTAGAATGCAACAGTGCTAAAACGTGTATTTACAATGACCTGCTTTTGAGTATCTAAAAGCTCTCCATTGATTCAATCGAACTGTGTAGAGTTGTATGTGGTATCTGTCTGTTAAACATGTGTCTGATGGAATCGCTGTTTGGGTGTCGAATTGGTGTTTTGGTAAAAAATTACGATATTGATGTATTAAGGTGATCCATTTTATTTTTTAAAGGAAAAATGTGTCGTTTATTCTGTATTGCGTTCTTTAGTAAATTATATACAAGTCGATCACGTAAAAATTTATTAATTTTCAAATTACGATTTACGTAATTTTAATTTGCCTTATATAACTTCATAACAAAGTTTGTTTGCTCAAAAAAATATTAATTTATATAAAAATTATACTCTTATATAAACAATATTTCTTGAAAATATCACCGCTTATATCAAAATAATTATAAATCACGAAAGCGTGTAACTTTTTATGCAACGGGAACCCAACACTCCGCGTAAAACGTTATTCAATAAAAGCCTATCGAATATTAAACAGCTTATGATTGGTATTTCTTTTCACCGCAATTTATTTCGAATAAAAATCGTTATCTGCCTCGAACAGCATCAATAATGATTTGGATTTGTGAGCAAATCTTTCAGCGCAGCGAAAACGAGAATGGGGCTGGTACGTAAGCAATTTATGGCCGACCGAGATGAGAACTCTCCTCCGCGCCTGACATATTTTATGTGCAAAATTTTTATTTATGAGTTTTGTTTTCAAAGGCGATAACAAGAATTCCGCCGATAACACGGAATTCGCAGACAACGTGCATTGCCATTCTCTCTCCTTTCTCTCATAATATTTTCCCTTACCTTCTTATCTCGGCTGGCTCTTTCTTTTCAGGTTTTTTTTTCGCTTTTCCGTTTTTCATACCCCGACTCGGCAATTCCGTTCTACCTTATGTGCACGAGAAAATAGTAACTATTATTCATCGCTCGTATTATTCATTCGTTGCGCTGTGTTTATTGTTTCAGGTATTTCAGCAATGTTAATAATAAGAATTTTGTTTGTGAAAATGTTATGTAACGGAAGTTTTCTGCGAAATGTCAAATATGCATATTGTAACATTAAACAAGTTTCCTCGATTTGATGATATGGAACATTTCGTTTGAATCGGAAATTCGCTTAAAAATACAAGAAGTTATCACATACAGTTACAGTCATTTGTCACTTAACTTCAGTAATTGTCGGAAATCTGACTAAGCTGTGGACTTCCTCCATTTCTTGAAATCCAATTATTTCAGGATTAAAAACGATGAATTCGGAACGACACGATTGTTTCGCCACAATTTGCGAATTCGTATCGCGGAAAAAAAATTAGCGCGGTTTAAACAAGCCGATATACGTGCCGCGCGGAATTCGACGTCGAATAAATTTGTGTTCTAATTGCACATTCAACGCAAATTCGCAGACAAATGGCTAACGATATCTCAAACTTTAATTAAAGACCTACGAAATAATTAAATGCGGTTGCTTGCAAATGTGATGGCCTAGCGCCACAAGCGAATTTACTACAATTCGCCAACCGAAATTGTACCAATTTACGTGTGCGACCGAATCTATCTACACTCCATACCGTCAAAGCACACCGTACAAATGTGCCGAACTTTCGAATATAAACATTTGAATTCGTTGAAAACCTCCGGCGTGCTATAAATAATATTTTATGTTGCTTGTTAAAAAATCGAAATAATAACGGCCATAACGAAAACAAGTTTCGCAATAAATACAACAAAGTTTTGTGCATATTGGAAGGACACATGTTTTATTGTGTACATTAAAGTTATTTATTGTATATTTTGTGTTGACGTCTAAAAATTGTTTAAAACTGAATATTTTAGTTTTTATTATTAAACTCTTACAAAGTCAATACGTCGAATACAGTTTTCAATAATATAGTAGAACCTCTATTATCTGGACCATGATTCGAGTTGATCAAAAAAACGTTTTTTTTTTTAATGGCAGATTTCATAATTTTTTTACATAACGCGTCCAAAAATTTACGAATATGTAACAAAATTATATTGACTTGTGACAGACTCAACTATGAGGGAGAAAAAACTAAAACCTGGCAGGAATTTAATTTTTAAAATGATATTTACTTCTTGAACATAATGTAACAAAATTTATTTTCAAAAACAAATGTTTTATAAAAAGTAAAAATGTTTCTGTTTAAAAAATTTGGAGTTAAAAAAACTTCCCACAGATGGTGGTAAAAATATGATTTCATTAATTATTATCTTGGAAACTGATGAATACACTATCATGGCGTTTTTATGATATGTCCAAAAATTTTGCCAGTATCAAATAACCAAAAATAGTAAAAATAAATAGGTTGTAAATAAATTTAAAAAATACTTAAAGATTGTGCGTATGCAAACTAAAAATTCCCATAAATAATTTAGTTTGATTTCATATAAATTCATAATTTTATTTCTTCTCTCGATTATCCGTTTTTTTCACTATATAAACCATCTCAATCCCCATTTAGTCCGCACAATCAAGGTTCTACTGTAAACCAAATTTTATTGCGTTCACGGATTGATTTCGGAGCGTCAAAGCGTCCCATACGCATACGCGGAAAAACCGCGCATTTGCAAAATTGAAAAGTCCTCCACGCGAAAGGCCAGCAACAGCAGAAACGTCAAGGACGACGACCATCGCCACGGTCCCTTCCCCTGCCCAAAATCAATATGAGAACGTGGCGAGACCCTTATGATTTCTTGAGGGGCACCTACCCGAGAGGAAGCGACCGGGCTTACCGAAATATCCCGGGACCGCGGTGTGAGAGCGACCCGAGAAGATTGTAACAGCCGTCTCGGCGGGCTCTCCGTCAAGTCCTGATCTGATTAAATTAGAAGATCCTCGGCGTTGTTTGTCCAACGTAGCCTTGGCCCGACAGTGTCGCGGGCTTAGTATTCAGAGCAGAAGCCGGCAATTCGCCGTGGGTTAGGTGCTGGGTGGTCAACGGGCGGGCGAAGGGCCGAATTTGCATGAACACGACACTAGGCCGGCCCACCGGACCAAATATTGTCTGCCGATCCCCTTTTTAGGGCGTCGTCCTGGACGGGATTCTTCGGTATTGTATTGTTATGCCGAAGGGCTGGGTTTTGTCCGTGGAGGAGGAATCGGCGCGTAAAGTGCGGTGTTTGTGCGTGCGTTGTCTTCGCGGGCCCGAGCGGTTTTCGTCGGAGTTTTATAGGGTTTGAAAGTGTGGTTTACTTTTTGATGATGTACCTTCGAATCGGACTTTTATACACTCGGAAAAAATGCGTGGAATGCGCATTTTATGGATGGTTTCAAATACGCATATTTCGGCGTAATGCGTATACGTGTTAAAATGTATCGAATTTGAATGATTTATGCGAATTATCAAAAAGTTAATTCAATGATGTATATATTCAAGATTTTATCCCATTATACAAATGTGAGCGATGAAAAGAAAGATTCCTTAACATTTACGCGTATTGTACATTTCGTTCACGCCTACATCTGACGAGCAATGTTTGTTATCTGACATGTTGACGTGGTGAAAATCGCGAAGGCGGATGGGAAATCAAAATAATTAGGCCAGGAAATTCAAGGCGAAGGAACCCTCACGCATTTCAAGAAATGCCACGATTACAATGAAACAATTACCACTTCGGGTTGCTTGCACAACGCTTTCCCGAATCACTTTATTGCAAATTATTTTGACTGGCCCCGACACGGCTCTTCCGCTAATGAGATTAAGGACCCCGGAAAGTACAGAAAAAATACTAGGAAAAGCAAACCCCCTCCCTCCTCACCGTCCTGAAAAGAGTAAAGTAAAGAATGAAAAAAACACGCCGCGGCCGATGAGGAGTAAAATTTTTCGGGGCCTTTTTCCACATTTTCGCCACACCATTAGCGGATTGTCCTCGCGACAAAGGCTTTTCATTTTTAAGAGTTTTCCACCCCCTTCCCTGGTCGGGAATGCTTTCACCGTGAGCTCTTCCCCTCCCTCCCCCGTGTTTTTCCTGCCCCGCATATGGAAACTCAAAGTAGAAATTTTCCGAACACCTTGCTTTCTCATATACACCGAGCACGTATCTATGGCGAGAGAAAGAGAAATTCCTAAATGTTGCGTTGCATTAAAGCGTCATAAAAGCGTTTTGTCCTTTGGTATTCCGAATTCCTGGCGCGTTGTTCTACTCGAGCGCGAATTATTATGTTTTTCAACTGCTTAATTTTTTTTTGCTTTTTCAGTCCACTTTGTTGCAGTTTTGCAACGTCAAAAATGTGATCTTTGTATAATTTAACATGCTTTCCAAATATTTTCGTTTATATTGCGTTTTCAGTGATTACGTAAATTAACATAGCTCGCTTCATAAACACAATTTTTTTTATTTAAAAGAATATTTCAAATAAGCAAAATTTTCATCTTTAGTTATAAATGCATTGTCTAATTACAAAAATCATTAAATACTCATCACTATTTAATCAAATCCAAACAGACAAAGGAGTTTTGAACTGCTCTAACATCAATCCCACCACACACCCTAATCAAAACATCGAATCGACACAGGAACAAACAGCAGCAAATAAACACACAAACATCCAGCATCAGCAACTGATACCATTCCACAGACGACGATGCAGCAAACAAATTATAAGGTCGATTTGCGGCGCGCACGGTCCTGTAATTTCGTTGACGCCTGGACACCCTAATTGCCGCGCGTTTGTCCGGCTTAATAAGGGGTTTCCATAGCAAGCAAACATTGCTACCCCACATCCGAATAGGCAAACTAACCCCCTGTGCCTGTATAATGTAAAGGACAGGTAGCGAGTGGCCTTTTATGGGTGCACGGTATGAAAGCAATGGACCGTTTCGCGGCCGACACGACGTTTTGCGCTTTACGCACTTCGTTCGGGTTAAGGGCTGTTGGAGTGGGTGATTAGTTTGTTTTAATGTTTTTATGAGGAGGTGTGTTATAAAATGGATGTTTGTTGGTTAAATTGAACGTTTATGAATTTGAATAGAAACTTTTCTGAGTGTAAAAAATCTTGTGTAACTTTTTGGACTTATATTCGGTATTGAAGAATTTCGGATTTGGAAATAATATTATTCATATTATCTGTTTTGTAATAATCGATTTATATGCGATCAAACTCACAATTTTGATAATACTTTTTCTTATAAATCGAGAAAATTTATTATAAAACTTAAAAGCCGTATATTTTACGTAGAGAAAACTGTCGAAAAAGTTATCTGTAAAAAATCCGAAAACATTTAATAAAAGCCTGAAAATCCAAATATATTACTTCTTTACATAATCATTTTTTTAAATTTAATTCAAGCATTTTACCATTTATTATATACCACAAAAAACTTCTTCAACACACAAAACCCCGACTTAAACTCAAGTTAAATTAACTCCGCCAACTACAAATCATTTCACCGATTTAAAACAATTATTTTCAATCAAACATCTGAAAAAAAAACCGACCAACTCTTCAACCCGACAACCTCCCTACTCGAATGTAGAAACACTTTTACCGAGAACACCTTCGAGCTAATTCGACTCGCGTGGTTAGCACATAGAATTCGTCTACTACGGTTAATCGTGTTTAACTATTCGATTAAGTTAACCTGATAATCATGGACCAAACTTCACCTCGGAACACCCCTCAGCCATCTCACCTTCGAATTAAGCGCAAAACTGACTAATCCAACAGACATGAGCCCTTTCGCTCTTTCAGGACGTGTGTTTGTGCGCGGTGAATTTTAATTTATTGTTTCGACAGGTCGAGGACGTCGAGGAACAATGAGGTTGTGCCAATTAAGTTTGACGGTTCGATGTTGTTTCATTATAGGCGACAAACTGTGAAGGTTGCGGCTTTTGATTGCGATATGATGAAGGAGGGCGGTGAAGTTTCGGTTTTGTATTGTGAACTGTATTGGGTTTTTATGAGTTCGGGTATAATGGGATTTTTAGTTTGTAATTGAAATTTATCGATTTTTTTGTGTATGAAAATCGTTTTGTTTTTTGATGCTTGGAACGTAATTGAAATCAAAGCGACATTCTTGTGAAGAGTTTAAATTTGAACTATTTCATCGTAAAAAATCAAAGCAAACTCTTAAGAAAATCTTTTGCTTTAATTAAGCGTACTGACTACGTTCACCTGAACTTGGTAAGTGGGAGATGTTTCAGACAGGCGATTACGCCGTACTGCATTGTTTCTGCAAGAAGCTTCATTGTCTGCTTAAAACAATGTATATTCAAAACTTAAAACAAACTACGACGGAAACATAGAATATTTTACCTTACTTTTTCGTAGAATACTTGAAAATGTCATTCGTTCATCTTGAAAGAAAACTAGCACATTTTCGTGACTTTAAAGCAAAAATGTACCATTGAAAAGAAAAAGAGTAAATAAAAACCTGAAACTTGTTGATGCCTGATTTCCGAGAAAGTAAGTGTGCAATTAAGCGAAACAATTAACCCAGATAATTTTTTCTCATTAAATTAATAGCGAACAACTCAACTGAGAAATTGGTTTGAGTTTCATACATTTGAGTATGGGTGGTATGCTCGAGATAATTTTCGAGTTCGCTATTGAGGGTTTTTCCACGAGATCCTTATATGTGCCTCATCAACTCAGGATTTTTTACATATTTTTTTTTTCAAATCGTTCCCAAATTATTTTTTAGAACTTCAAATACGTATATACATACAAACTGTTTTGTAGGATCGACGCTAAGGTGCGCTATTTTCCCGGGAAAAAAATTTACGGACCACCCGTAAATAAATTTCCCGGGTGAGATCGATCATATTACCCAAGAGACGACTTCTTTGATGAAAAAAACACACATATTATATATTATATATGTATACAGACAATTTTTAGGCGAATAAATAACACCTCGGAAAAGTTTTTCATTTTGTACCAAGTTACCCACAACAACTACACGCAATCATCCGTGAAGCCTTTATTTGGTCGTGCATTAGATGTTCTGAAAAAGTTCAAATATATTCCACCATTTTCGATTTATATTACAGAAATTTTTGTTGTTTATGATTTCAGAAATGATTCAGGCCAATGTGCGATTTAAATTCATAAAAGCTTTGCCATGAGAATTACGTAGAAGTTAAATTTCTGTAATATTCTAAATGTGACAACTTTAAATCCTCAAGAGAATGGAATCTAAAAACTTAGTTAATTACAGTTGTAGAAATCGCCTAATTACTTCATGTGAAACTTGTTATAAAATATGAAATCACCTTTTTCATGGATGTTTGAGAAACTAATCTGTCAAAGCTGAAAAACATGAGCTGTAATTAAACGAAATATTCAGATTATATATTTATTAAATCAATAAAACGCTCACATTGAATTTTTCATATTTATAAGATAAGTACAAAATATGTTTATTCAAAACAATAAAAAATAAACATCGAAAATCACTTTAATAAACATGTGCATACAAAACGTATCTTGTTTTTCATTTGAATCTTTATAGTTTAATACTTTAATATGATGATATTATTTACAAAGTATTCTATTTTGTATATATGCATATTTAAGAATAATTTATAATAATATTTAAATATGAAAACATTGAAAAATCTTTTTAATATATTTTATACAAGATTTCCCATTTAGACACAATTGACTTTTTATAAAATGTATAATTTCAAATAAAAACATTGTTTCATCAAGATTCTACTGTACAACACCATCTATTGAATTCCGAATTTCGCTATGAAAAATAAACGATAACTTTTATGAGCTAAATCTTCGTACGCAGAAAATTTAAGTACTTACATTTTTATTCAAAGTCTTATTCTTATTTTAGAATTAATACAATACATTTATAAATACGTTGATTAAACAAATTTCAAATAAATATCTACATTGTAAAATAATAACGAAATTCATCATAAATACGAAAAAAATCAATTCCGTTCAGTCAATTCAACATTTTTATATGCAACCAATCGAAAATTTTAGATCGCATACATGAAAGACAATTTGCCCATTTTTCTAACAGTACATATTGCAATTGAAAAATTTATTCTACGATACCGGCAATTTTTACCAACAATCTATAGATTTTAAATTTTTACATTTCGGTAACATCTTCTACTTCTGGCTCCTCTTTGACTGTGTAAACACCGGATCTGGACGTGACATGGTTCAACATTTCTGGCAGAGGAGTTGGCTTCGGCTCTTTGGTTACAGGGCAATCCTTTAGCGCTTCCTTATTCAGCATCAAGCCTTCTAGATCAGAATCTGGAGTATTGAAAGCTACTGAATTCGAGTTCGTAGAACCTAAAAGCGTCTCTTCGGTCAAATTCCTCTGGTACAACCTTTCGGCTTTGCTCAATACTTCTTCGCCGTTGTATTGTCAAGATATCTGACGATTAGTCAGATCTTGCTTCAGCGCTCTTTGCACACTTGCCCTCAAAGCTCTCTCCTGATGTTTTAGCCGATGTACAATTTCATCGTGCAATACGTTGAAGCACATCGCCGTCAGTGCCAATCCCGATATTATATAGATGGAACAGAACCAGATGGTGCCGTTCGACTCGCGCTTTCTATAATGCGGACTCGAACCAGGTACTAAGTCACCGAAGCCGATAGTGCTCAAGCTCATAAAGCAAAAGTAAATTCCGTCTAGTAACTTCCAATTTTCGATTTTGTACAATATAAAGCCGCCCATGAATATATATGAGGCTATCATTATGAGGCATAAGAGAACTGGAGCCAAAATCGACAGACCTCTAAACGATATCTTCGAGTCGGTATCGCCGCAGCTCAATGAGTCACAATCCCTCAAAAACGAAGCCTGCTTCTCCTTAGTTGGCGATATGGTTTGATTCCTATGAGCTTGAGCTGCAGATATGATTGTGCCAGACGGTGATCTTACATAATAAGGTTCTTGCATCAACTGATGAGTGGTATGCTCCATATGTTGTCTGTGAAGTTTTTTCTTGCGCTCCTTATCGGCCATCCTGTTTTCATCGTAGCAGCAATAACCGCAATTAGTGCACAAACAACAGCATAAAGCTCTTGAAAAGACACTTCTTGCCAATCTTGATAATAGAGTTCCAACTACGCTCAAATATAACAGGGTCAAAGGTATACCCAATACTGCATACCCCATTGTGACGGCTTTTCCTAGGGCTGTGCGAGGTGCGATGCTGCCGTACCCTGCGAACAAACAAGAAGGCACTTTAAGTGGAGGGTCATAGTATGGCTTAAGAAGCTATAATACGAAATGAATTGTTGTCAGATCGTGCTTTTTTTACGAAATCTGAATCGATGTCGCGTGGTTCGGACGTTGAGTATAAATAAGACGGAAAAACCTCAGTGGCCTTTACGAACATATTGTTCCGTGTTATTTATGTGTTAGACACACACCGAGCTTTTGCGAAATAACTGCCACATATTTTATATACTTAACTTTTATGCTCACCTATAAATAATTATCAGAACGAACGGAGCTTAATTAAATGTACCTCCGGTGGACCTAAGTCTGACGAAAATTAGCTCCTTCAACTGTATTATATTATACTATGGAAGCTTTACCAATTCATTAATTTATATTTATAATAAATTTTTATGATATGGCGTTTTCCCGATGTACATATCTAAGCGTTTATTAATTACTACAATGTATCTAAAATTATTCAGAAAAAAAAATTAAATATTCCTTTTGTATACGTAATACATAACATTTTTTATTAAAAAAACGACTTTATGTGAATAATAAAACCATGTTTTCATTTAACTCATTTTGAATTAACGTAGATTTTCCGTCGACCCCACGGGCGAACGAGCGAACGCAGGTGCGTACAGAAACAATCGAAATTTTTTTACCAGCGGGCTAAAAAAGCGCTCATTGTTTCTTTTGTTACCGTTCGAAAAACGGATAACTCGCAAAATTAATTGGATAGGATTTTTTCAACGAAACAACAACAACGAAGAGGAGAGCGCCCCCCTTATAATTCGTCATTATATTCGCGAAAGTCGATGACAGGGTAGGGTCGACCGACGTGTTCGGTCATTGTTACGACGCCGCATTCCAAATCCCTAATTCCGGGGCATTGTTGTCTTTAGGTGGTGAATGTGAAACGGGAACAGTTTAAAAATATTGAAATTGTACGGTCGTATGCGTAATTGGACAACGAGGCCATTCGGCGTGCAACGATCGCATTTTCCGCGAGCGAATTTTCCGCGACGTTCGAATTTTCCGCGAAATTTACCTACAAAGTATCCGGTGGTCGACGACATTTATTGCGAGCTACCTTCGCGAACCCAAATACCCTTTATGACGTTTGCCGAACCCTCGCAATAATGCCCCCAAAATAAATCCAGACGAGGATACGTGTGCTGAACGAAAATTTCGGCTTTTCCGCCCAAAGTGATCTTAAGCACAAAAAAGCCCATGTTTGTTATTGGGGCCGTTGGCTTCAGACTTTTTTTCAATATTTTTCGTTTAATAATTTATCGCGTTTTTATATAAAGAATCGTTTGTGCGTTGTTCTGAAAACGTGATACTAGATTGTTCGAATTAAGCACTTTCCTGTTCACACATGACGAGCATAACACAGATGTAAATATGTAACGGGAAATGCAACAGTCGTATACAAGGATTAAGTTACATGTCAGTCGTATTAATTCGTGTTGACAATTTGAAACACGCCAATAGTGTATTATGTATATAATATCAACAGTATCGTATATTATTATACATTTGAACCCATATATGTTGGATTTAATTGAAATTTATTTTGTGTTTATTCAAAACAGATTGAATATTTTCGCAAAAACTATGATACAAGTAGTAAAAAGTGAAACACAACATGTAACTGTTTCATCGCAATAAAATTCAACGATAAACGAATATGAAATATTAAAATTTGTAGCGATGTTTCTACAGAAGAAAAATACGTTTTGCACGCGAAAGGGCACGTACACAATATCGTAACAAAAACTTTCTACGCGTATAATACATTGCGCGTATCATAATGCTTATATATTTTCTGATGAAAAGTTTCCTAACATACACATGTCGAAAAAAAAGAAGACGCTCTTTCATCGCCTCCACGTTTCATACAACTTTTCCACATTCAATATAGTAAATATCGAGAGCACATTGCAGAATACGAAAGAGTCAGAACGGAGACTTGCACCCCTCAAAGAATCGAATGTTTCAAAACTGAATGCGGTGAAACTTTTGAAACGCCACTCTTTATAGAAAACCAAACCTAAGTTCAACTTGGTTTTACGCAGCTCAGTCAGATTCTTTATGGTTGTTCACCTGGCTGATTTTTTTGATTGAAAATTTTAAATTTTAATAGATAATTATTATATCAATGATTCAATGAGAAATTTCGATAGCATTGGTGGTTCTAAGGTTTTTATTTAATCAAGTTTTTAAAATGAGAATATATAGAACTATACAGAAGTAAGTAGTGAATAGTATTTTTATATTATATTTATTGCTTGTATTTATTGTATACAAAAATGGATGACTTTGAAAAACCATTTGATAAATATCAAAAACGACTCAAGTTTTCCCATTTTAATGTATTATACAATACTAGTATAATATATATTCATTTCTATAACCAAATAAAAATTCTTTTGAAACACTATAAAAAAATCGATTCCTAAACGAATCAAATCATCACTAACAAAAATACTAAAACAACTTTCGATCACATACTTCCTTAATCGATTCGTTACAACATTACCAACCAATCCAAATCAAACACCATCAACAACATCCCGTTCAGAAAACTCATAAAAATCAAACAATTGAACTAAACACATTATCACGAACCCAGTCCATTCAGGAACGACTTCCCACCCTATTAACCCGTCCACCGACTCGTGTCCGGGATAATTTTCCCTCCAGGAACGCGTCGTTAAAGAATACGACCCCGTCAAACGGCGACCATCAAATCGCAGGACCGTTCAAAGGAGCGAACTTTCTCCGGCCTCTGCAGTCGGTTCGTTATCGTGCAATGTGCACTTACTATACGTGTGCAACGACCGGTGCATGGAGGTAAAGACTACCTCTGGAACGCTATCTGCCTTCCTGAGGGTCTCTCGCAAATTACGAATCGTAATGTCGGTTCGGAGAACGAATAAATCCATTCAAACTCGGTTTGAGAATGAGCTTTTACCGCTGCGGATCTTTTGAGTTCGAGGGCCGCGTTGATGTTATGATTGTATTGAGTGGTGGGTGAGTATCGGTTTTGGTCTTTTATGAAAAAAATTGTTTTTTTGGTATGAAAGTTGCCGTCTAATGCAGGTGGCGTGCAGCCAACATGCTCTATACAGGAAGCTTATGTAACTGAGAGGGACGGTGTAGAAGCTTTTATTGAGTGTCAATCAAAATTTTATATTTTTCCAATATTTTCAGATGATATATAATATATATACCGTGATTCGATAAATTATATGAATACTATCGATTACGATGATTAATTAGTATAAAAATTTGTTGAAAATATGTATTAATCTAAATTTATATATCAAACGATTTCGTTTCGCAAGAAAATTGATGTCGACTTCTCGTGACTTTTCACAAAAAGGCCCAGTTTCCGCCGGCCTTTCACAGTATAGACGATTCCTCCCCTTTTAAATGAAATTTATTCATTTTCTGGGGTCTCCATTGTTTTCTTTGTTCGTTTATTAATTATCGCGTATTTCTGTAGTGTTTTTGTTTGATTTATTGCAGTGGAATTAAATAATGATTCGTCCGACCGAGAGAATTCCGATTTGAATACGCACGGCTTTGCAGTATACGAACGCTTTATTCAAAACACGTTCGATATTCGATATTTTTTATCATTACCATACCGATATATTTTATTGAAATAATTAAATGTATCTCAATATATAATATAAAATTGAAACACAACCGATAAGCCGTCACGCGGATCCTTTCGTTCTTTCATTTTTATTTTCACATCCCCGGATGTTTCGAAAGCACTCATATACGAGTCGTATTTGCGATCATTTTGTTCGTTTTGCGTAAATTAATGTTCATTTGAAGAGAACGAATTCCTTTGTGGCGTGTATAACGATATCGGTCCTTTTCAGGGCCTCTGCGGCCTGTCGCTCCCAGTATCGTTTTCCCTTCACTCACTGATGAATGAGTTTACGCCCAGTTTTGGGTCGTCAAACCCATACCCAACATATATTAAGTGATATTATGAATTCGTTGTGTTTATAATGTTACTGTTTACCGCTGATGTCCGGAGGGGTTTTATTAAATTTGAAAAGTTTCGATGGAAGCTGACGCAAACTATCAGTGGATAGTGGCCGCACGATAAGCGCTCACAGTCAAGAATTCAAAAACTGTTCCCGAATTTCGAACTGATACGTTTTAATGGCTTTTCAATGTGTTTTGCTTTTGACGCGGTATCCAACGAGATGTTCATTCTATAAGTAATGCGAGAACAATTCGATAATAATGAGAGGATTTTCCGAAATGTGGCCGTTCTCTCGGGAAAATGGAATTTAATTATTTTTTCAATTTGACTTATGACGGCTTCTGTTATTTTTCGTTTCCGTTGTGATTTATTTGTTTCGTTTCGTTCATATTTTTATTGAAAAAATACTTTCGATGTCTTATATGTACCTATGAAAACGAAATCCAATTTCCTTCATTTGGAAAATCTATAAATGTATTTTTTATTAATATATGATTCAAAGAAAACCAATTTTTTCAAAGTAGTAATAAATTGAATTGTAAAATTGAAGAATCTTGAAAATAAAAGTCTCTTGAAATTTCTGTTTATTTACGCAGATTACTTTTCAAATAAAATTTTCAATAACGATGGAAATGTGATATATATTTTATTTTAATTTGTAAAATTTCTTTAAACAAATTTACATAAACATGCGAACTTGAACTATATATCTCTGAGCTGTGTAAGTATTCCGATATATGTATTTTAATTATTTATTTTTAAAATACTTTTATTTATATTGAATAGTTTCAGAACACGCTTACTTATTTAAAAACCATTGTATTTTATGATTTTAAAATTATTCTTCAAAAGAGACAGCTTTACAAAACCACATTAATTTATTTAACTCGTCACGTAAATTTAATTTAATTTCAACGTAACACACACATGCCATATTTTATTCATGAAAAATCCACGTGTTAATTTATACACGCGAAAATATGTTTTTTTTTTCAGACTGACTTTTTTCATATTTAAGGATTATTTCTTCAATATTTTTATCGAGAGTTTTAAATGTAAGATTTTGATCTTTTTTTAGTATGGAAATGTAATATAATGAATTTACTCAATGATAAGTGAATATAATATGTTTAATTTTTTTAATGAACATATAATATAATACATATGTATATGTATATGCTCAAATTATATATGTATTTACTACGATATAATATTATTTTGAATACAATTTCAAATATTGTAAAAGTTTTATATACAAAATTGACAATTTTTTCGTTGTATGGACTTTTTCGAGTTTTTTTTAGATCTCATGTGGAAAATTACAATTTCCACCGTAAAACGAAGTTTCCCGCAGTTTTCCGCCCGTATAAAGCGTCTGTCGCGCTAACGTTTGCGTAACATGTGAAAATGTGATCCGATTTTCATTTTTTTTCGTCCTTTTGGACGATCGGTTTTCATCGCTGTAATGGAATTCGAAATTTGATCTACGTTCCAAAACATTTAATATGGTCAACTCCGTTTGTGTTCAGCGCACAAGCGATCAACCTATATCGAAAATCTATGAATTGAATATTCAATGAAATTTCGTTTTTTTGTTTGCTTATAGCGTGCAAAATGTATTACTTTTAAATTCGATCACATATGTTTTGTTACGAAAATCAATTTTCAAACATAATCGAAAAATATGAAATCGCCATCAATTTGATTGTGTATCGGAAAATTTTCGTTTTAAAACCCAATTAAACAGCATAATACATGAAACTAAATACAATGCTTCAATCAACTTCTCTAAATTATTCTGTTCATTATACTCGTAAAAAGAATCACGCTACCTGTATCATCCAATTAACACCAAAACTCGCATCGATAGCTCCGAAGCGTCAACTGCACCATACATCGAGAGCGAAACCAAAAAAAAAATATTTGAAAAACTGACACCGACCCCATTATAGGGAGCGTTATCGAATCCGATCGCAACCAATCGTTCAATAAAAAGTAGTTTTCTCACGAGCGCGTATATAAATTCAACGGCGTATCCACTTTATATTCGAACGAAATAAATCGAGTTTTCACACATATAACCGAAAAAAGAGGCGACACTTTCGCGCGATAAGCCTTAAACGAATATTCGACGAACGCCACAACGCCCAAAATCAAATATCTTCACACATTATAGGTAATATATACGCATTATCGCCTTACACTGTTCCCGTATTATATTTATAGAACACGAAAAAACGCGAGGAGATAGTCATCCTTCATCATATATCACCGGGCGAAAATATTTATCCGAAATATTCCGTGGTGTGGGCTATCTGCGAAATCTGGCGTAGTGCGGAAAATTACGCGGTGAGAAAGGAGGCGGTTCATTCCGCGCGCCATTTTCCTTTTTTCCACAAGCAGACGGCCATCCATCAACGTGGCGGACGTCAAATGAAATCAGCGTCTGCGAAAATGAAAAAATGGATGCCGCGAGCGCCGAAATTGGACGCGGCTGATCCTCGACGATGAGGACGAGGCCGCGGGTGAGGCGGGAAGGCTCTCGAGGAACGCCACTATCCATCATCTGAGTGTTATGGTTGTCGCTGTCGAGGGGCTCGATTATGGTGTCGATTTGTTGATTGTTGAGTGTGATGTCGCCGGGTGGATTTGTCGGTCTTTATTCAGGATTTTTATTGTACTGTGACGATTGGATTTATTTTTTGTAGAATAAGTTCGGGTTTTGTAAAGATGCTTAACCTTTTCCACTCGCTGGGCGCGCTGGACTCACCAAGGCTCTATCGCTTTATAGCTCAGAATTTGACATAGGTGCGCCGATTACAAAATTCGAAATGTAATGCCGATTCTGTAAGTTTGCTTATAAATATTTTACGCTGAATTGAATGAATATTGTAGATAAAACCTTGGAAAA
>JAOXNN020000066.1:1377442-1400716 GCA_028571205.2 Hydropsyche betteni | reverse complement strand
ATATACGTATTATTTTTATATATAATAAATAAATGGGTTTATTGAAAATGTATTCAAATTCACTCACCTATCGTTGTCAAGACCGTTAGCGAATAGAGAAACGCTTTGGCGAAGTTCCATTCGAATTCATCGGCCTGAGCTGCTGCTCCGGCTGCTTCCAATGCCCTACCTCCGGGTGGTACAGTGCTCCCAGCCAATTCGGCCGCTACTTTTTGAACGAGCTGCTCTTGGAACCTGCCTATCTCTTGAGCTGCCAATCTGGTCCAATTCTCCTTGTAGAGTATGTTCAAAGATACGGTTATCTCCCAAATGTTCTCGACCGTTTTGGCTCTCAAGTCGGCACTAGCCTGAGAAGCGCTTGTGTTATTTTGATTCGGCTGTAAGCTATTCGTACTTTTCTCTTTGACCTGCTGCTGGTAAACCGTGGTCGCCAATGTCTTTTGATGCATCTTGGCCGCTCCCCCTTCAATGGCCAAGAACACGAACGACCCCAACAATGTATAAGCCAGCAAAAGGGCGAAGATTCCGATGTTCGTCACCAGGCCAGTCAGCAGCCCTTTTCTTTTGGCCTTGTTTGTTTTGATACAAAAGCAGCACGTGGTCGGTGAATCTCCGCTCGTTTTGCGTCCGAAGTTGTCCGGGTGCATTTTCGAATCGCCGTTTTTCTTGACGCCCTTCTTGATGCCGCTTCCGTACTGCATTTTCGCTGATGCCGCTGAGTGCTACCATTGAAAGTTTAATCGAAGTGTGCTACAAAGGTCGGCTCTTGCGATTTCGCATTTTCGTGGCGTTTCGAATCTATCCGCTTAATCTGAAACAAATAAAAAATCGCCAATGTTTACTCGAGATGTTACCAGGGACCCGGTCGGAATACGCAATCGCGCATCCCGGGGGCGAAAATAAATAAATCGCGAATTCTATAACAATAAATAAGCGTATTTTATCGGGGCTTATACCACCCTCAGCGGTACCCATTCCCCAGACCGCCTTTATCTGTAATCAAATGGACAAGACCGATAAATAACCATTTCCGAACAATATTGTTTTTGGTTCCGCGTCCCCCTCTGCTAGTGGCATGCGTGCGTATAAAAGCTCTCAGAGGCCCGCATTCAAAGCACATTAAAAAAGGCAAATCCCATAAAGATTACCGCCGGGCCTATCAAAACTGATCCCGAACCATTTCCCTTCTGATTTTCATTCGCTTTGACATTAAGCAGCGCATGAAGCAATTCAAAGGACGCCTTAATGTGTCCTATCTTGCCACGACTATGTTTTTTCTTATACTTCTGCTTCGGAATAATATTATTATCAGAGCTACACAATTTTACATAAAAAATGTTCTTGGATTGTGAAAGACACTATCTTTTCGTTTCGATTTTTCGTATCGCATTTGAGAACTTTGATCGAATATATTTACAGATAAGTGATTTTGTTTTCGAACATTAAAACTTTTCCATGTATATCTTTTTGTGGAAAACTTATTTAAAAGTTTCTTCGGTTTGTACATTAAAACGTCATTATTATTTAAGATATATTTTTGCCAAGAGTTTCATTTTTTTCGATAAAATATTTAAAAACCTTAAAATAAGATAAGTTTAAATAACTCGAAACGATCCATTTTCCACATTGAACATTCAAAAAATATTATGTAACTTTACATAAACACCTGTGACGATTCCGATCTGAACATCAAAATAATTAAAACCCATCTAAAAACTGAATCCCCATACGGAGGTGGCATACAAAAAAATCTCTAAAAGGTCCGGGGAATGAACCCTTTTAACGGCCGTTAACGACGATACAGCCGACGGGCGTAATCTTCGTTGAATCGTTAAAGTTTCAACGCGAAAGCTTAGCCGTAAAGTCCTTCTCAGGCGAAATGAATGAAGTTTTGTCACACGCGGTACCTCTGCGACCTCTCTGAAGCTCGCCCCGAAATTTTTATTTTCTCCATCGAAAAGTCTGATTCAAAATAAAAAATATATATTATATAAAACTCCACCGTCTGAAGCTTTATTATGTGTGCGATATTGCATTTTTTATCGGTTCGAATGTGTGAGGTTTATTGCGTCGCCTTTGACGTTAACGCACCTTCGTTTACGGTCAATTTTGGTTTTTATGGACACGTTAGAATATAAATAAATGAGAGCTTTATTCGTTTTTGCATTATTTTATTGCTTTTTAGACTTTTAATCTCAAATCGAATAAGTTTTCGCTTTTATTCGCTGTGTGTTTTGAAGTAATGTTAAACTTATAATAGGAATATTTTGCATAACTTTTTAGTCTCTTTATTACAAAATGAAATTAGTTTTAAGCTTATTCGGAAAGTTTTTTTAATGTAATACTGTTTGTTCAAAGTTATACTCGAAAATAATTTTAATAAAAACGCTTTGGTTTTTAATAGATTGTACGTTATACTACAGTTACGATATTTTGATTCGAAAAAAAAATGAAAACAAAACCAAATTCTGAATTGAAAACTAAAATATAAAATAAATCCAAATATCAACCCTTCGCTTCAAAAATACGAAATCCCGATTCGACCCGCCATCGAAAAGAACCCAAACCTTCATTTTCCGAAACACCCTTCAATTTCCACTTATTTCAAAAATGACTAATAGCCGACACGACACGTTATTGAATCGTAAAGAAAACGTCGTGCCACGAATAGCAACCATCTTTAATGTTTCAGTTTCACAGTTGATTACGTGCTCGTCATGCGAACTCGGCACTGATGTCGGACACGTTTTACCATCATTTTATTGAAACGTTTTAAGCTCGAATCGCATTTATCACACATTATATACACACGGGGCATTCCGGCGAGCGTTTATATGACAACGCCCCGTCCAATATACTCGTCCAGATAAATTGCACGAAAGCTTCAAACGTCCGCAAGTTCAGCTTCGGAAGGGAGAAACCGCTTTAAAGCTAGAACATCTGCGAAACAAAAGATATAAAAGTGGAATGATTTATGTTCGCTGACCGAGCGAACCACCAACTTGGCGTATACTACGACAAACTTGTCAACCTCGCCGCTTCTAAACTCTATGTGTCTTCCGTTTTGTAGATAGGGAAAAGTATGCGGAATGTTGATCAGTCGATTGAAATTCGTATAAGAATGACTTGGGTGATTTAGATGTAATACATAATATATGTAATAAAATGGTTTTATTATGAAAAATAGGTTTTGAACCGTTTTGTAAGACACGTGTCGCAATGGGCGCTGAGGGATCGAAGTATATAAAATTATCATAATGGGAAATATCACACGATACTATATCTACTATAGATATAGGGCTGAGAGTATTCGAGAGTATCAAGTATTCTTCTTTGATATAATATTGAAGAAGAATACTTTATGTATGGGGTCTTTTAATAGGGACTCTCGAAATTTGTCAGGATAACCTAACAAATTTCGATGTCACCTTAACAACATGAGTGTTATAAAACAGCCATGTTGTGATATCTGTCAAATTTGTTGTCAGATGTGTTTTTGTGTTTTTCAATGTGTTTTTTGTTGTTTAACGCTATAGAAGAACTTTCGAATTTTTTTTTAATATTTCTTTGAAAATTTTATATTTACGTTAAATTATTGGTCAAAACATTTGAAAAATAAGTTCAGGATTATATATTTATATAAAAATAATTATGCATATTTCAATGGTAAAAACAAGTATAACGATGTGGCTCTTTTATATCAAAAGCTATACTTCATCCGATGATATATTTAATCAAATTTTATTGTCGACTCCAGAATTGTGTCACAGAATGTTAAGAATCGCATCTAACGAAAACTTCCTCTATTAAGCTCGCATGCATTCCAAACGAGATAAGCTCGGACGAGACGAAGAACAATAATAAAAAACAACATCGTACACACGGACAAACATACAAAACATCCACACACGTGCCGGAAAAACTTAAGCAGAGTTCTCAATTTAGGATTTCCTTAGCACCGGCGGAAAGAAAATCTGGACCAGTTCCACCGAGTCCCCCATAAATATGTATGGAGTTTCCGCCTCTTTGTTGCACGGCTCTCGTCTACAAACCCCATAATCACGTTTGTATTCCGACCGACGAGCTCGCATAAATCCGCATTCCACTTTTTCCTTTGGTCCTCCCTTGCCAAAATTGGAACTTCTGCCTACACGCGTCAATTCTCGATATATTTCATATTATGTCTGCTAGAATTTGTACCTAGAGTCGAGGCTTTTATTATTCGAGCCGTGTTCCGGTTATCGTTCGTTTGGATGTGTGTGTTCGAATTATAACACAAATGCGGTGAATAACGCGGCCCCTTAAGTCACACGGTAATTACATCACTATTCAGTGCGCGGTTTACTTCGTACGTCTCGTTTTGTGTATGGTAAAAGTTTTTAGTGCCGGTTATTAATTCGTCTATCCGTTTTGTTCGCAGAATTTATAATGCGATGTCTGTTTTAATGTATTGTGTCGTTTGCTTAATCAGATTTGCGAGGTTGTTGTGTAGAAAGAAAATCGGTCGTGTTTTTGGTAATTTAGACATGGAAATTTTTTCAATGATTTGATGGACGTCGTTTGCATAAACAAATCGAATTTTTGTATGCTTTAATTTTTTTGTATACATTATTTATTCATGATACGTTTATGGAAATAATCAATAATTTAATTCTATAATGAATGAATAGTTTCTTTTATCTTAAATTAATAAATATAATATTTCGATTCAATGATTTCACATTTTTCGTATTCATAAATTTACCGGAAAACATAATAAATATCATTAGAGATCTGAAGCTCTAATTTAAAAACAATTCAATAAAACTATAAATACTAGCTGAACGCAATTAATTTCCATCAAGCGAACTTCTCAAAGAAAAGCGACGCCATTGTCTCGCCCTTTTGATATGTAAAAGTGATCCGTTCGGCTTCCCGCCATCGATTCGAACAATCGAAAAAATACACGGACAAACAAATAAATAAACCACGCAATAATAAGTTTACGACGGAGCCAACAGCTCGCATTTTATTCCAGGAGCACAACCTACGTCGGCAAACTCATTAACGAACTAATTGAACAGTCTTGTGCTAAAACTCGAGAATTTATGCGGGAAACTTAACGTATCGAAAACTCGACTATAATAATTACGACTCATACTATTACCCGCATTATTGTACGTTCGGATTTTCCGCTCCGTCGAAGCCTTCGACGTCACACTTTTACACAATCTTAGACACGTATATTATGTATAATATGTGTGATATTCGTTTTACGTAATCCTATCCTTTTTTTACTTCAGTTTTGATCCGCGTAATGTCCAATCTTCCAAATGAGACCATTATAAAAGATCTCACGACTCGCACTTTATATATACGAATCCCGCGTATTAACCCTTATAAAGCGAACGGCGACTAATTTATGACATAAGCCGAAAGAAAAAACCATTAGATACGTAAAGCGTTTTTGTACTAATAATTTAGACTTTTTTCTGATATTAAGAATTCTTGCAGATTAAATGCTAATCCTAAAAATTTAATGAAATTGGTTACTGTGTAAGCGATTCTGGAATAAAGAAAATTGCAGTGTGATAAGGAATTTCGATAAATTTAATTAAAGCACTTTGTAAATGTATTAACTTTTTGTATAATCTAGGTAAATTATTTATCTTATTTGAATTTTTAACTGTTCTAAATAACATTGTACAAAACATTGATTTTCTAATAAAGTATCGGAGAAAAAAATTTATGCATTTAAACTTTAAAAGCAAAAGGCGCTCTTAATACAGACAGAAACCGCTGACTGGATTGAATTTTTTTTATTAAAGCATCGAAATAAAAACAATTTCGTACGCAAACCATGAAACGGACAGACAAAGCTAACGATTCAACTTTCGGCCGAAAACTCGTCGTTTGAATATTAAAACGAAGTGTCAAACTAGACGGATCAAAGGAACCGCAAGGTCGCGTTAATTAATCAATCGCTGGTTAAGAATTTCGCGAGGACAATAATCCCAAGGATCGAAATTATCAAATCGCATTAATGAACGGAGGCTCTTCGGTGTAGGTGTTATTTCTGCTGTAGTCGAATTTTCTCGAATGAAAGAGTAAGGGCCGGGTTCCACGAGAATGTTTGTTAATTCGAAGCCTCCGAGTGGAAATAATCGATGAACTGTAACACTGTTCGACCGAAAACGGAAAACCGAAACAATTCCGGGGCTTTCAGAAATCCCGAAAGACACACCCGGAGAGTGGGTGGCGGTGGGTGGAAGCAATAGCGCGAAGAGCTTCGATAAAACATCTTAATTGATTCTGTACGGTTTTGTTCCAGGTTCGATCGTTTGCTTTTATATTGGTTTGTTTGTATTGAATCGAAGGAAAACAATCACATTTCTACGGTATCTTTATGTTGAAGTCTTTTTTCGTATGTACTGATGATTTTGCGAAAATTTCTATCTTGTCTTTATTACTTTTGTTGAAATTTTATATTTTCATTCTTTATTTAAAATATATTATACTTTGTGAATATTTCAGTCTTTATTGATCATCAATTATATTTTGAACGTATGACGTTGAAAAAATAGTATAATATATAAACTAAAAATGACGTATCTTTGCTCAAAGGATAAATAGTGATATTTGAGTGTTGTGTTTATGTTTCGAAGTATTGGAAAGGTAAAATTTGATATATTTTTTTAGAGCAGTTCGAACGAGTGTGGATAAATAAATTTATTTTCGCGTCCGGTAAACCTTTATGTAAATTTTTAGTAACGAATTTACCGTTCATATTAAAAATATACGAGAAAAAAATTTTCCGCACCGCAGAATTCGCTGATTTACGACATTTTCGTTCTTTTTTTCGCGCGTGAAAATTTGCAAATAGCAATCGGGGCTTCGAGGACACGTGCAATCGCCCCCCCCGAAAATATTGAACGTGACGAAATCTAAACAGGACAATCACGTTTACCATTAACAATGTTTACATTTTCAAATATTTTATATCAGAGTTCATTATTGAATATATTTTTATAACATTTACATATTTTAAAGTATAATAGCTTTACATAATAATACCTACATTAAAAGGCAATTAGTACAGAAAAATAATTTTTTTTTAATATACCCAAATATAGTTATGCAATGGTATGTAATTTCTTTTTGAATTTTTTTTTTAATTCTTTGTTAAAATTATGTTTAAATAAATAATATATTTTGTTTGGTTTGTAATCAATTTATCGGATGATGACTCCAGAAATTTTCAATTAATCATGTAGTGAAGAATCATTTCTTTTGTTAAATTAAGCTTTCATAAAATAAAAATAAAAATATGTTAAATAAATTTTTATACATTTAAGTAGATGTTATATTACCTTATCATATTTCGAATGATATTTAAAAAAATTCGGGTACGTAATACTTTTCAATAAAATTTTCTTCCTCGTCACTTTCTTCTTCAATTCTCCTTCACTTAAGCACCTTTACCCAGAGAGACCCTATCATCGAACCGATGCCGACCCATCGAAAAGACGGTCGAAACGACACAAAAAAAAAATCTATCGAAATTAAAAAGCGACAACCCTAAAATCGAAGCAGGGCGTGGCCACGTGCAAGGACCGGACCCGGCACGTGACCGACATATTCGACGAGGGGAGCTTTGCGGGCCGATTTGGCCGAATTGTTTCCAGAAAGTTCGCTTGCATAGTCCCCGATCTGGAGGCTTCGAAAGGCGAGGATTCGCGACGTCGAAGGCTCGACTTATTCAATTATCCTAAGTCCTCGCGAAAGTCCTTTGTGCGAGTGCGAAATTGCACAAAGGTAACGAGCGCTACGCTTGATGGACGCATCCACAAACCGCTGATGAAATCGTGTGTTTGGATTTGTTATGTTTTGTGTGTGTGTATTTGTGCTTTGAAAAGCCATGTTTTGTTTCATTAAGTGGAGTGTTGTGATTCGTAATTAAAAGCTGCTGTTACTATTGTATTGTTTGGTTACGCATAGCAAATTGTGATTGCGTATGATTTGTGATGATGTATTGGTTTTTTTTAATATTTATTTTCAATTAGTTGTTATTTTTAAAGGTAATTTTTGTGAATTTTTAAGTAAATATAATTATGTTACATAGTGAATAATAGTATTTTTCAGAAAAAATTTTAAAAATATTTTCATAATTTTTTTGCAAGTTTTCATAAAAGTTATGGTTGTTTTCACTTACCTGAATTGAGTGTGCAAAATTTCTCATGATATACAGTGATTATGGAGATAAATTTAATAATGGTTGATAAATTTATAGATATACAAATTGTGAATAAATTTCCAGGTCAGCAAGTTTTAATCTTCCTATAGCCAACAGCTAACTATAGACTTTATACTAAAAAATAAAATATTAAATGTCGAAGGAAGATTCCTACTTTCATAGAAATTACATCAGGGTAATTAAAAATAATTTTTCCGTTTTATTAAGCTCCAATTCTTTTTATTGTGTTTACAAGTACACTTTCAGTAATTACTCAATGTTTTATCGTGGAAAGGAAATTTTCTTTCTCACGATTTTATCGCAATTATATTTAATACATCTTTTCAATTTCTTATAAATTGCTAAAAAATAAATTTCCTAGTATTTTTCGAGCACATTGCAAGTCGTTTTAAAATATAATAGAAACGTTGAGTTATTTACCTTAAAAGTTTTGCACAATACCAAAGGCTCTATAGTGGCAATATATTGAAACTCAAAAGTTTTCACGCAGACACAATATTCCCAAAGGCTCAACTTCAGATACGATTGTAAGCAATCTAAACTCGTGATTTCAGATTTCATCAAGCGAAACCGTCCGCTTTATATACGTCAGACGATTTTACAAAGACTATACCTACCCGACAATGCTTATTGTTAACAAGACATTGCACAACCGAACGTAAATTTTATTTTCGTTTTCTGCAACAAAAATATTTGCCCAATCGTTGAATTATGGCGGCGGCGAATCGAACTCTCACATCCGTTTCCTGCAGATTGTAAATTTTCCAGCAAAGATTTACGAGTTGCGACCACATCGGAAAATCCCGGGGAAAGCGTTCGAGCTTATAAATTATTTATAAGAATCGAAATCTTATTCGGGCGATTTTTCTTAATCTCGACTCATAACGGGCCTCGAAATTTTCTATTACCAATACCGATAGTAAATTTCTACTTTTTTCATACTGTGCAGCCGTTTGAATCTTAGCACTTTTTTTATGAAAAATTTAGAGCTGAAGCTTAGTAGAACGAGTGTTTTCATTACGATCGTTTGATATATGAGGAACGTCCTAAATATAATTAAAATTAATGATATAACGCTCTCGTGTACAACTTTGAGCTCCGAAAACATAATTAAAGTTTAATATTCATCAAACGTCTAACTAATCAAACAATTTATATATTACACAAGGCGCTTGGTTATTCTATATAAAATTATTTTCAATATTCTGAATAAGTTTTCCGAAATATTCCCTCGATGAAATTTAAAAATTACTAACCACGTATACACTTAACAAATTACTTTATTGTATATTGAACATGTATAATTGTATATTTCCTAGAATCTATGGTTTTATTATTAATAATTTCAAGATGAAAACAATATGGAGAAACAATATCTCGTTTATTTTTATTATTTAATTTCGGATACAATAGAAGAAAATGGCATCATAAAAAATTCATAAATTTATTCCTTTCACATGCAGACTTGATTTTCCTATTCAGAAGATATCAATAAGGCTAAATTTGGTCTTATATCGATTTTTGATAATAAAAATTATTTTTACATACATGATTTCTTACATGAAGTTTTTTGTAATTGAGAAATTTAAACAAAATTTAATCATCTGTAGAATAACTTGTATATTTTCAGAGTTGTCAAAGAATGTTTTTCATTTCACTAATGAAAACAATTTATTCCAGAACCTAATTAATACTAAACTTTCATCTGCAGCAGTAACATTCAACAATATTTTAGGAACATTGCTATTCAAATTTGTGTGTTTATTAAAAACAACTGTACAAAAGGAGTATCCTCGTTTCATAGAGCGAAAATATTTTTATATCTCACATAAGTGTTCATTAAAAGTTATTGCAGTACATGTTTACAGTACAAGCAGAGCATTATACCTTGCACCGAGAACTTGAATGTAGCCACTGATATTAAAAAATATACAACATTCGACTATCTACACCGTTGCAATTCCGAGACGCATCATAGGAAAATTCAAAAAATTCTTTGAGTAAATAACATAAAAAATTCTTTTCATTTGATGAAAATATACATACATGACTAGCACATACGTCATATATCTCGCACAGACAATTATCACCGAGCATAATGAAAATCGCATTAAAATTACACTCCATCCCGACAAACGCGACAACCGAAGGACACTAAAACTTGCCATCCTCGGAAATTTGCATACCTTTTCCCCTTTTTCGACGGCTTCCAGAGCCCCGAGGGTACCCGACATACACACCCAAATACACACATTTAACAAGTGAGTTTCCCGAAGGAATTTCCCACTCCGCGCCACATACATAGTATGAATGCCATTTTCTATTGCAACATACATACGTAAGGAGTCTTTGACTTTTAGCGCGCACACACACACGCGTCCCCGAACATTCTCAGGGATAAATTCTCGGCGCATTCCTGATTTTCGCAATTTTCCCCGGATAAGAATATTTGCTTAACGTGACGTGACGTGATGGCTTATGTATCAAAACGCGAGCGCTCTTGCGATATGTATCGACGCCCCAAAATGTCTACCGTATTATTTATTTAAATATGAAACGCCGTCGAAAAGCTTCTTCGGTGCTCGTTCTTTTCTCCATTTTATTTTTCAGCTCCTACTTTATTTTTGCCGTCTTCGTTTCGGCGCCGCTGAAAGACAATGGAAAAGTGCGGAATAATTTACGACGGAAAATGACGACGATATAACGCGAGGAAATTAGGCGCCTAGGTCGTAATATGAAAATCGGCTATACGTATAGCTTGTACTGTATTTTTGATGGGTTATTTCACGTTGAATTATTAATCAAGTTATTACTAGTTAAGGTGTCAATGGTTTTAAAAATAAATGTTTTTAATACATATATATACTTTTTCGAATATTTTCGAAATTCATTTCATAAATTTTGTATCATTCGATTTATTATATTCGAATCGAAAATATGTATATTAGTATCTAAAAAAGTTATTAAAAAAAAAAAAAGAATAACTCTATATTAAAAGTTACTATTTTTTTTATCTTTTACAATAAAAAATACTGATAAAAGTAAATAAACTTTTTATTTCCTTAAGCGAAAGTTCATTCCAAAGCTTTTTATCTTTGATAAATTTGCGTAATTAATTTACATGTAAATTTCAGGCGTAAATTCATCAGTTATTCCTTAACTCTCAAAGCTCGAAACCTCCATATTTTAATTTACGATCACGTTTCTCTTTGCACATACATATAATAGTTAGATACCTGGATTTTGCAATATTCAAAAATAATTTTAACGTGATATTACACACTAAATTAACGGGTATCCAATTATGTAGCGCATTCCTGTTTACTATGTAAACATAAATATCTCACGTCGTCGTACTTAGACTCAACGGATATTTAGCATAAGTGAAACATAACTCAGAGTTTATGTTCCCTAGCATTAAACTGGAATTACTTTGATTATTTATTACAACTACAATAATGTCTCAAGATGCATCGTTCATAGAAAATAAACCTTACTAAAAAATTGAAGATGCTCTATATTTTGTATATATAATAAATTACTCTTCACGTCTTTTTTTTATTAAAAAAAATATGTAGGACAGATTTTCAGAAAAAATAATTGAAATTTCCGCTTCCTTAATATAAGTTGATTGCTTCAGATGTACGTTTCCGGGATATGCCGAAAAATATTTTTAAGCTTTCTTTTTCGAAAACGCGGAAGCACTTAAAAGAAATTAATCAGTTCCCAAGATTTTACCGTATGTATTATATTATATAATGGAATGGTTTTAATGGCTTTCAGCATAAAAAGTTATTTCGACTCACCTAGCATCTACGCCCCTATTAAAAGTTACAATGTTTACCTGACTCGTTTGACCTGCGCTGTGAGCTATTTTCTTTTGCATTTTTTAAAACTTTTCCTTGCGGCTTTGCGACACCGAAAAATTTCAGTTTTGTCCAAACTCCTTTCAAAAATTTTATTTCAAAAGGACTCAGCGAACAATACACCATTATTTGGCGATATGCGTTATTTTTAAACTTTAATATTTCAATGAAACTTTTCAAAGTTCTAAACGTTTCAATCTAACAAAATGATTATTTGAATTTTGTTAGAGAACTTTTCGAACAAAAAACACGTTACTACAATGTTTCAACATATCCCAGCGGGCTTCTAATGTGCACGTACTAATGGCAACCGTTTCAATTCAATTTGAACTGAAATAATACACGATGGCAAAGCTCACGAGATTACATTCCGACCGAATAACAATTCTTCAGATTTCACACTGAAAATTTCATAAAGCTTGGAGCCGTTGCACTCGACACTAACGTCGTTAAACGGCAATGTTGTGTCGAAAGACCTCAACCCCTGAAACCGCCCCCTTTTGCCCGTTTTCAGCTTTCGAAGATGTTTTCGAGGAGTCAGCGATATGCAAATTTCCCGCCACACCGATATCTTCGAAGGGACACCGGTCTTAAGGGCGAAAGGACAAGGGGTGAGTTTTATCGAAGTCGAGTCCATTAAGACGTTTTAATCATTGCAAGAGTCAACGAAATGGAGTTTTGCTGGATGAATGGGGTTTGTACCAATTGTGGTTTGAAAAGTGGGCTTAATGCGTGTTTTGGTTAGTCTATGAATAGTTTGCATTTAGAATGTATTCGTAGATTTATTCAAAATCAAGATAATTATTATTTTTGTATATTTCAATATTAAAATAGTTTAAAAATAAGTTTGATTTCAAAAATGTATAGTTCTGATTTATGAAACATAATTAAAAATGCAAAAATAACCTGAAAATATCAATAATTTATCACAAATAAAATACCATTAATAAAAAATACGAAAATTGGATCTGCAATTTAAATACATTCAAATCTCCATCAACTTTCAATATCATAACTCTGTTACGCGCCAACATAATCGAATAACATTTCCAACCGAAGAGCACCTTTTTATCAATTTTTCTCTATTGAATTTCCAATAACATTAACGATGCCTTGAAAATGCAATAAAACGAAAAACTCTCGCGAATCTTCCATACTTGAGACCATTTCTACAGCATGTTTTGAAAATATAAATCTTCTTCGCCAAAAAGTACGAGTTCTTATCGTTTCACCCAATATTTTTCATATATGCTTAAATTCAATTACATTATGAGTAATACAGAATCTAGACACTTTATACACATACTTTAATGTTTTTATGAACTTCAACATTAAGCATATAGATATTGATTTATTGCAGTTTTTAGGTATTATATATCATATATGAATTATCTATCTAACTATCCCTTTTAAAATTATCTACAACACATCACATTTCAATTAACTTCAATAACAGATTCATTCGACAGACTTAAACTATTGAAACCATCAAAATCGAAACTTCCAGAACAATATTACTTTTCGAACATCGAGACACCCTTAAACAATCCATAACACTTTTCCAACATTGAAAAGAACACCCTGCTTTTCCGAAACGCAGCCGCAGACACGTAGCGCACCCCATAACGATATTAAAACATTATGCGTAATACGTTTTCGATAATCTCGTTTCTATGTAACGACCCCGATCGATTTGTCCCCGCGTCGACGTCGGATTTTCCTCCGGGCGTTAATAATCGTTAACGCCAATAACGACGCCGTAACGACGACGTGCCCCCACCCCGCACCCCTTCGCGCGCTGCAAAATGGAAAATCGGGACGCTTTCGAAAAGTGCTATTTCAAAATTATTTTTTTTTGTCTGAAGTTTAGCGATTAATGCAATTTTCGAGCCATTTTGTGCTTTTGAATAGTTTTTCTAAGTAGATATCGGTTATTGTAAAGTGTTGTGATTTTGATAGCTCAATTAAATGTTTTTCAGGTCAAATTTTATTATATTATAAATGATTGTTTAATCGATTGAAAAATTTTATAAATATGCTACTTTTTTATCAAATAATAAATTTGTTTCTATATTAAAGCCTTTTAACGTATTAAATTTACTCAAAGCGATTTTTCATGAATCCAATTATATGTTTGACGTATTGTAATTTATATTCGAAAAAAATCAAAACCAATATATTGCCTAATACATACTCAGGTCGATACAAAGGACATTATGTTTCAATTACGCTTTATATAAAAACACACACACATGTGATACTAAAAAAAAAGCATTTTTCATTCCTAAAAATTAATTTTCCATATTATTATCTTTCGAACATATAACACACACATTCGAAAATATATGGAAACGAATAAATTTGCGAAAGACAATAAATAAAAACGGCACAATAGAAACGCACTCCCCTATACGATCGGAACGTGCACACTTGACAAATGACAAATGTATCACACGAACCGTCCGCATAAGTACATACACACATATACACATAAACTCGACATGACATAATGCAGAGGCTTCCAACCTTCCGAATTTTGGCAATATAACAATGAATGTTTCTACGGGTACTAAATTACAAAACGGGGTCATATATTCGTTTTTTTTTGCTGAAATAAGTAATTGGGATCATTATTCATTTTTGCGGATAGTTATTAAATTTGAATATTAATTTTTTTTAAGTATTATATTTATTGATTTTCACTGATAATAATATCGCATATATTTTGTTTTAAAAGGTTTATAATCGCATTGATCATTCTTTTCATAAATCAAATAAAATTCTTGGAATTTTTTTAGCTCTTCAAATCCATACCGCTGAGGGCTGCAAAAAAAATGATACTAATTCTGTTAATCGAATTATCTCCAAAACATTTACTCTCACGAATAAATATTACGAAGTACTCTTATCTTTTTGTGTAAATTTTTTTAATTGTAAATTACAAATTTGATTTCCAATATTTTTCTGTAAAAGTGACAGTTAACGAAAATTTGAGTTAAATTTTACCGACTTCTAATCGACAGTTTAATTTTTCATTTATATTTGCTTAGAACAGCAATATCAAACTTCATAACAAAATTCAATTTATCGCTTTTTTTTTCTTGAATAAGGCTTTATTTTTTCTTTATTCTTGAGACTGTAAAAAAGTATTATTAAGACCATTGTTATATAATACAATGAATTACATTACTATGAATTCTTGTTAATTTATTAAATTCGAAATGCAAAAGTTACACGATATTGATTTTGAACAATATCTGATTATACGATCACATATTCGTTTATTAAACAAAGTATAATGTCAACAGCTCCTCAAAAATAACCTTTTCACCACACACGAAACGAAATACTCTCTCATAATGATACAAAACCCCATTATCTCGACCTATTATACTAAATATAAATGCACAAACCGAGTTTTTCCCCGAAAGCATTTTCCTCTCTCTCACGACCGAATAACAAACCATCCAAAAAACGCTCTCACATTTCGCGCACACTCTCACTTTCATCCCGCACTAATTCCCAACTTCCCAAACCCGACAAAGAACCCCCCGAACGCCCGGACCACACTTCAGCAGCCACTGTCAAAGAACACAGACACCCATAACACTCAAACACAACATATTACAACACACAATAACGGCGAGCTCATTCGGCGCAAGCGATGCAAGAAGCGCGGAGCAGACGAGCTCCCGGCCCGCCCACCACCCCCCCGAAACCGCCCACCATGAATAAATGATGTATCTGAGAGTTTTTGCAGGGCGGCAAAACACCCGGAACCCTCGTCGTCCCCGCAGCACCGCGGGGTTCTTGCGATATTACACAACTTCGGTCGTTATTCGGAAAGATTGCGCGCCGCGCTTTGGGAAGCGCCGGATCCGGCGGGGCGTATGCAAATTCCATTATTTCGGCAGAGTGATCGTTATTGTGTGTCGAAACGTCGCTCGGACGGGTGCGGCGCGAATTGATGACTTCTCGATTGTGAAAATTGTCGGAGTCGTTCTGAAGGCATATTTCTGGGCGGTGTGCTCGGTCTTGTGTTGCGGGGCGGTTTTGTTGGGAGATTCTAGACGTGAGGTGTTTCCGGGCGATGCGTGGGGATTTGAAAATGTATAGTGTCAGAGTTGCTAAAACGGTTTTTTTTTGTATATTTTTTAGATGTAATTTTTCTATTTGATGAAAAATCGACTATGACTTGACAATATAACTGAATATGAGTGATTGGTTCGAAAAATGATTGATTGATTAGGAAACTAAATATTAGTTTCCCATCTAAAAAATATCAATTATATTTTCATGAATTTACTGAAATCTTACCTTGAAAATAAACAATAACGATTTTTTATTCAGTCACATTTTTTTTCTATTCTAAGAAAAGTTCTAAAATACATTTTTAATGAGAAATATATAAATGCAATTTGGTTTTAATGGTTTGCACTTTAAAATTATAACTATAAATAAAAACATTTGATACTTTTCAATATACGCCCCTCACCCCCCTTCAAGTATTCATATGTATGAATCATTTCTGCAATTATATTTTTTTTGCCAGTGTTGATTTCCTTTTTTTTTCTTCGAATTTTTTTTTATTATAGACTCACTGATATACATTTATGATATTTGAGTCTGAAATTTTAATTATTTTTTAAGTGCAAATTATTAAAATCAACCTGCATAATTATTATAGGTGCAAATTATTTTTATCAAAATGAATATATTCAAAACTACAGTGTAATTAATTACCTCCCATTTATAATTCACATTTAGGATATTTCCAATAATAGATTGTTCTTCCCGAGTATCTTATTTAATAAATTCCGTATTTCGAAATTATATTTTCATATTGTGTTATTCAAATATCGGAATTCTCAACGTCAGCGTTTCATCCTAATTTTAATTGATCAAATTAATTGATTAATCAAAACAATAAAAACATCACTCCTAATTAAAATCAACGTGCTTCAACAAATATTTAATATCAGATCATAGACATCTGATATCGTAAAAGATTAATGTATTTTCTTCACTCAGTAAAATTCGGGCTATCGAAAGTTTATGTAACGAAATTATCCAAGAGAATTTTTCATTAAGCCTTTAATCACGATGCGCCGACACTTTGAACACTCTTTGGGAACCCCTCAAAGCTTTGGTCGTGTCATTTTATACATGCACATAAAATACTTTACGATTCTCGATCCGCCGATAAATCTTTCACTGAATTAATAAACTAAGCTCGCGTTTCGTTCAACGGATAATTTTAATGGGAATCGATCATTTTTTTAGTAAGATTGTTAGCACGGTCATGACTAAAGGCTGTTATCTTACCCTTTAGGGATACGTATTCCGACCCACATATCCTCGAGGAGCATTAAATCAATTTTATTAAAGAGATGGCTATCAGATGCGAGCTTCGGTAGGATGAGTTTTCGTGCAAGGAAACAATCTCGTGATATTTGGTGATTCTAAAAACGAGTCACGCAATAATTTCAATATAAATCGTTGTCGAATCGTATACATTTTATTTATTTTGTATTCAAATCGTACGTAATATCGTATAATCTTTATTTAAATTTATTATCTTTGATTATTTAATATGGTTTCCTTTTCTAATTTGAATATTTTTGATGGTAAATTGAACTAAAATTCAATTCAGAACTTTTAGTCAATTATTCTCGATACACTCCAATAGACAATTTATCGATCAATTATTTTCTATTATTAGAATTGGAGAAGAATAATTAATATATTGCTACAAATTTCCTCTAATTGGTCATCAACGAGCGTCCAAATATAGACAGAATGTAATTTCTCACAAATCTTCCCCAGCAAAAACGATAAATTATGAAAGTATATACGTATATTTTTTATCACGGTGCCTTTGTTTATTCCATTCATCTAAAGCAGCCACGATACCGTAATTGATAGGATCGTTCTCCCACCTTTACGTTATAATTAATAACTGTCACGATGACAAACGTACACTCATTTATTACACAATATGTGAATATGATGTGTACGTGTCAACGTCTCCAGACACTCATACTAAATATGAGCACTAAATATTTATTATTTATTTATAAACACAACATTTTGACAGTCGTCACGTATGGAATTATTTCGGTGACGAGTACGAAACTGTCATAAGTCTCGATATTTTCGGATCATAATAAACGTCGTTCTTTGTGCAAATAATTTATTGTTATACTTGAATACTTGTTTTGAAATTGAACTATTTATATATTCTCTTGATTCAAAAGCAATTATTATTCATCTTAATCAATAACTAATTTGTTACGTCAATTATCACCGTTCACCGAAATTAACACGATACGGTTTATAGAGAAATATAATCTCATATACTCGTACTGTATCCGTAACTAGGTAATAGTAATAAATTTCTTGATTTTATCTATACTTCATACAACTTTATAATACGCACTGTATTTTTTTTTAATTTTGGGCACTTTCCTTTATCGTACTTACCTTTATTGTATTAAAAATACAACCAATAATGAGTTTCATTGCCAAAAATTATTTTTTTAACTCTGGTTAGTAATATATTCATTTAAAATACGTACTATGCCACACATCTCTTAACTTTAATGATCGATAGATTTTTTTGATAAAACTACGCCATTAATTTAGCATGAGTATGTATAATATTAAAATTTTTGTCATAATACGGCAAGACTTATCCAATACCATAGTAATATTGAATTTTTTTCTTATTGAATATATCTATTATATTATTTAATAATAAAAAAGTAACTCTAAAAAAAATATTCAATCCAAAACAATCTTAGAACAAAGAAAATTAATTTATTTTTCCATCCAATATTACCTGTCATCAAATTTTCAATAAATGATATCCACAATCATCACCTTCCAACAAACCATTACCAAACAAATCTTTCCATAAACAAACCATTCAAAGCTCTTATTTGATTCCGACTCCAGTCCATGCTCGATCCACGCTCGAATGCCCAATCAACAACGGTTTTGAGACACGTCATTAGTCGAGCTTATGTACCACGTGCAAATTTGCACGTGCACTAATTGAATCGCAATCAGCGCATATTGCTGCTGAAAAATCTTCACGATTCTCGCGGGTCGTTCGGAATGCACCACGGGCAACACAATACCTCGTTACATAGTACATTATATAATACATCCAGGTACTCTACGTAGATATTTATATTGTTTAAACAACGGTCCGGGTATTGGTTGACGCGTTCGCAGCGAGCTAATTAATCCGAGCGGTAACAATTCGGCGGTAATCTCGGCAAACAAAGGACGAACTAACTATACAATGTAGAATGCGTCCCACGTATAACTATCGTCGGGTAAATAAGCATTCGCAGCACGTGGAGGAGTCGTTAATGCCTTAATTTATTATAAGCTATAATAAATGTGTGAGGCTTAGAGAGAAAATCGACGAAAAAACTCAATAGAATCGACGCCGGTCCAGCTAAATCCGTCCGAGCTGGAATAAACTAAGCGGGATTATTGGTGCGAAAAATATCAATATGTATCGTTTAAATAACCATTTATACGAAGTCGTAATGGAGATTATTGAATCTATGTTTTCTACGTATATATAGATTTCATGATAAATCGTATTATTTGTTTTTTAATATGGTCGAATAAGTTAAACTATAGCGATAAGCTTTTCGGGTAATTCAATCGTAAATCATTTTCTTGTGCCCAATACCCACATCTCATAAATTCCCCGAGATGAATCCTTCATCGCCTTGTTTAAGGAATTAAGTCGTAAAGGGGCCATTAACAATGACCGAGACCCTCTGAGGTTCCCAACTCTCGCTTTTTACAAATTAATGAAATACCGCTATAAAGAAGCGATAAATTTTTGTGGATACATTTACCGTTTATGTTCAAGGAATATTAAAAAATGTATTTTTATTATTACTGAATTCAATTATTTATATAAGATGAAAATAGACTCCAATTTTGTTCGATTTCACATATTGCAATAAATTTTCTTAGAAAACTCGAAGTAGTGAACGGACGCCGAAAACATATCTATTCTCTATACGTAGACTTTTCTATACGTATCGGCCTCACGCGAAGGCGCAGGTGCCCTTAAGGCTTCATTCTTAAATTGGAAACTGAAATGGGCTTTTCGCGAAAAGTTTTCGCGATTAAGCCCGCCGAAATCCGTTGAGTATGTCTCGGCCGCGTCCATAACTCGGCGCTCAACTTCGTCACACAAATCAACGAAAATTGTTTTCCGTATTATCATCTCTGGCTGCAATATTTTATTTACGTATATATATAATACGAGAAGAAGAGCCTTTCGTATTTTGGCGTTTCCGAACGCGTAAAAATTATATCCTCGTTTTCCGCGTCGAAGTTTTCCGGATTAGTGTTGTCTGCAATCGCGCTCCACAAATCGCCGATTCGCTCCGACGGTTCTTTTATTTTCCGATGGAAATAATTCCCATTTGTCCGGAATTATTTAGCACGTCTGATTCCGGCTCGTTGCGTGTTGTCTGTATTATTTATTTTTTTCGTTTTGTTGTTTTCGTTCATTCATAGAGCGCGTGATTATGAAAATAGGGGGCGTGTCTCCGCCTATCTCACTAGTGTAATATGATCACAAAGCATAACCTTGAATTTTAAATATTAATTGTTTTATGTGATTAATTTTAATATAAAAAATTATAAGTATTATAGTATTTTATATACAAAGTATTTAATATTAATTGATTTTTCTTTATGTATTATAATATACGAAAGGTGTCACATAAAATTATATAATTTTAAATATTTACTTAATTTTTTTAAGGAATCTATCATTGAAAAAAAATATATATACTGATATAAAAGAACAAATTTTTCATCATATGAAAAAAGAAGAAAATTTTGTAAAATCTCATTTTTTCATACAATAATTTTTTTTTTAATTGAACCGTATATTTTATTCATTATGCATTATCAAACGAAAAATAGACAATAAATTCATAAAAAATACTAAAATATTAAACAAACCAACATCCAAACCGGAAAACTCACCTGCATTCTTCAGAAAGCGCCATACCACGATCGGCAGACATCTCGAGACAAACGCCGCTCTCCCTCAGCCCAACAGACCGAAAAGCCCCTCGACAACAATAAAAAGTTCGAAACCGACAACAGCACCCAAACGTCAAAATCGAACGGACGCACACACCCTTCGCACGAGCGCAAACAACACGCACACCCTCACGCCCGGAAAAGCGTCGAGTTTTTCCGACCTAAACGCGCACCCCCGGGCCCGAATTTAGGCTCAGATTACAGCTGACGACACGCAGGATCCGAATCTTCAAGACGGAGCCGCGTCCGGGTGCAGACGATCGCCCCACGAGGGTTTTTGCGAGGGGATGTCGGCGCGCGTCGGCCGCGCGCCCGCCATGACGGATCGGCCGGGAGCGGCCGCGCAGGCGCAGAAGGCTCTTGCGCGCGCGTAATGGACGCGCGCACGTTCGGTGTTGTGGACGCGGGACACGTTCGGTGTTTTCGGTTTCGTCCGAGGAGGGTCGGGGGTTGTTTTGTGAAGGGTGTGTTTGGTGGGGTTTTATGTCGTTGTTGTTAGAATTTTTTGTGTTTGTGTTCGTATTTTTAAAGTTTTTGTTGATTCTGGACGTGGATCATATGTTATAATTTTTTTTTTTTGGTATTAAATGAAAGAAAAGACAAGTTCTCTGGGTTTGCCGACCGTTTGCCAACTTCCAAAATAGACCTCGTTTCCTCGAAATCTGTCTTTTGTGCATTCTGGAGTTCAGATATCCTATTTTTTGCACAGTTTATGTTTGTCGTCTTGAAATTTTAATAACATACTACCGTTTTTTCCGAAAATAAGACATTGTCTAACTTTTTTTGATTCAAAATACGTGTGAGGGCTTATTATCGGGGGAGGGCTTATTTTTTCAAGTACAATATTTATTTGTAGAAATATACTAATATACATAGGAATTTGTACATATATACTAATATATACTTTCGTTTAATATTTATTTGTAGGAATATACAAATTGTATACAAAGGAATTCGCACATATATACTAATGAACATAGGAATTTGTATATATAATATATATATTTTAGGTTCTGAATTTAAATTTAATGGTAGGTATTAAAATTTATTCGAATACAGTCATGTCATCATCTTCTGGAATATTGTCATAGATCATCAAATTCTGAATTCTGTTCTGATTTACCTCCAAATCTATTGCTGGTTGAATGATTGGTCCGAATTAGAGATTGTGATTCGGGAATTCAAGAGAAATTTCCAAAATAAGATTTCCCGAATTCTCATTTCAGGAAAAATATTTCTTGAGAATTCCTGAATTTTTTTTCAATTTCGGGAAATTCAGGAATTTTCATTTCTCCAGAATTCCCGAAAAGTTGAGAAATCACAATCACTATTCTGTACCTTTGACTCGCGGAAAGACATATTCCGTTAAAATTTTCCTCGCTTTGGCACTCCATATGCTCCCCGGAAAGCAAGACCTTTGCGATTGCTTAGTTAAAATTAAATGTACAGTAAAAATAAATGTGGCGCCTGTAGTTTCGCCTAGTGTTGTTAGTACCTAAGTCAGTTGGCATAGAGTTGGGTGCATGTAACAGGCGGGATATTGGGCTTCCCTTTCGATTATACTGGTATTTTGTTTTTTGATGAGCGTTTATATTATATTTAACTAACGATAGTACCCAGCCTTGATCGGAACTCAGCGTTTTAAATCAAATTATTTTTTATATGGTGATCGGTCGAACGATATGAGGTGGGGACATTTTTGTCACCTTATATTAATAATTCTTACAACTTTTTTCATAAAAAAATACATATACATGCCAATTTTCATGGCGATCGGTCGAACGGTGTTGGAGTAATACAGCAACAAAAAAATATACAAACACCCATTTTTATATAATATATATAATAGATAGATAATGATGATAGTTTTGAGATCTTTGGAGATATCTTTAGGTGAATGTAATTTGATTAAATTGGTTTATTGATCGTTCAGCAAAAGTTATTTTAGCACATTAACTTCTCGAGAGTAATCTTTTTTTTATTAATATATAATGATAAAGATATAATAAAGAAAATTATGTATTACTGTAAATATTTGAAAAAGTTTTAACGTTATAATATATATTACATTTAAATATTCGC
>JAOXNN020000066.1:1334858-1368862 GCA_028571205.2 Hydropsyche betteni | reverse complement strand
TATTTTTGCATAGATTTAATTTTTTTATATATAATTACGTAATTCACAGCCGATGTTATTAACATCGAGCCTATATACTAGTTTTATATAAACATAAAACAATCGTATATAAATCATTAAAAAAAATAGCTTCTTGACAACGCAAGACCTCATATTTATTTAATAACGGATTCAAAATCAACGTAATTAAAAATTCAAAACATGAACTTCTTTCTCTCCTACTTATCTTGCTTAGTTAGTTAGTTAGTTTTTAATTTAGATTCATTCTTCAAAAATTTTATACCAATCCAAGCAACATTGAAGAGGCTTTTACTGACTTCGTAGCCTCCAAAAATGTAGAATTTTATAAACACAAAATGTCTGTTATCAAATAGTTGGCGAAAGATTTTTGGTATAAATTTATCCTTTTTTGATAAATCGATTCTAAAATTTTAAAAAATTATAGCGTTTTATGTATTGCAAAAAAAACGGGCATTATGCGTGTTACAACCTAATAAAACATAAAAGTACCACATAGTTATAAAATTATAAAGTTATGGAATCATTAAGTTTTAAAAGTTTCGATGACTTAATAAAAAATCATAGTTTTATTTAACAGCAAAGTTTTACATATCTGAAGACGCCAATAGGCGTCCACGGTCAGTAGGACTCTTTTTTGAAAAGCCTTGCTAGTAGTTTATATACTTTCTGTCACACGTTGTTTATTTTTTTCTTACTTAGAAAAATAATAAATAGTAAAATAACTAAGGTGCAACGAAGATTTTTTTTTATATAGAAATGACAGCTGTTTGAAAAAATAATAATATTTTTCGTAATTTTGAGCATAAAAAATTTATAACTTTTGAACATGGCACCCAATTTAAAACGTTCCCTGTAACACTTTGTATGTTATTATAAAAATATGAGTGTGAAAAAATAAGAGATGCCTTAATTTATAAACACGTATGTAATGTACGCGCGATATAAACAACAAATAAGATTCGAACCGTTCTGGGAATCAAAATCCGATTCGCATCATATTCAACCACCTGTGTAATACGTTACCGTCCATCCGTTCAACCCATCTTCGCCATTCCTTCGAAACAAATTTACATTTTCCTCATATTACGAACTACTTTCATAACATCAAAATAACAGTAATAACGGCGCGGCGTATACATCACTTAAGTTGTAAATAAGGCGTTCAAAGCTCCATCTCAGAAGCACACGCCGTAATGCGACAAAATTCTACGTCCTCCAGCGAGAAATTTACACCCGACGACCTCTTTCGTACGTGAAACGAACGGATAGGAAGGGAAATAAGGGTCGCCACGGATCGCTTTCGGATGGGTGGGGTTACTTTGCCCCCGAGGTGGGCTCGTAATTTCCCGGGACCGTGCGCGTTTCGGGCTAACGATTTGGAGAATTTGCGACGTCTTTAGCGGCCACACCAGATGGGGGACCGCAAACCCGAGGCTTAACCCAGGCCAGACCAGGAGTCTGGCCGATTTTGTTTATTCACTGGCACGAGATTTATTCGCCAACTTGGCCCGCGGCAATGGCGTCCCGTGTCATGGCGACGGGACAACGGGACGTCCCGAATACGTGATGGTAGACGTATATTTTTGGGACTGTGCTCTACTCCACTCTGTTGGATCGAGATGATGAACATTAATGGCAATGTTCATATCCAGGAGTTATCTGAGGTTGTTTCGGGTGTATTTGTGCCGTATCTCGATTGATGGTGCTTTGAAAGGGAAATTTTTTTATGTTTGATATTTGCGTAAATTATTGCAATGTAAATATTGTCGGGTGTAGTTTTTATATATATTTTTAGTTTTATATTAAATTTTTTTTAATAATTTAATTACTAAAACCAAATGATTGTTTTTAAAATTGATATAAAAACTATTTATAATAGTTTATTCGCGTGATGGTAAAAAAATCATGCAAAAATTTTCTTCCTATCCTGTTAATAATATAATTTCATTGTTTTTAAAAACCATTTTCCACATCCTTACTTAGCGGTTTTGAATCAAAATACGTTACTAAATGGTTATCCGCCCCTTTCTATACAGTTAAATTTGTTTTTTTTTAATGAGCGTTTCATTTCCTTAAACATTTTACTATACATTAAAAATAAGTACAAAGATTTTTTCTATGAAATCTTTTTTAAAAACGTAATTCAAACACAATATATTTTACAAAAATATTACATTACTATTAACATGATCTAATATATTTAAATTGATTTTTTTGAAAGATTATATTATATATACGAGAACAGTTTTTATTTCATTTATAATAATGGAACTGACATCCCAATCCATACGTGACAAATTTCTAATGTAAACATATTATATTATATACTAAGTAATTAGTTATAAATCTTCCGACGTTTGACAGGTATTAAACCGTCGTTTCTATTTCGGAATGATTATGAAATGATTAATCAAGAGATACTCTAATTTGATCCTAGTCGGTAATGGAATGATTGATTGCTTGAAAAAACTAACTTCGATTTTCCATATTTTTCTTGAATTGTTTTTCATCTTATTTCTCAAATTTTATTTAAGGGCCATAAAATTTGACTGGCAGAACGAAGAATAGTTGAAATTCATTTACCGCATGCAGTTACGATTGTGTTTTTGCTAGAAATATAACCTCGACTTGTATTGTTTTCCACAGTTTTCCATTTCAAGCTATCCCGTTTTTTCACTCGGAAAAGATAAATATTAGGATAAAGTCAAAAACGGTTGTTTACGACCTCTTTAACTTGCCACGGGTGTTCGGACTCTTTTTTCCTCCCATTGTTAAAATATTATCCTGCCCGGCGAGGTCGTTTCAAAAGAGAAATAATCAAACAAAAAAATCTAAAATATAATCTTGTTTAAATACAGTGAGCGAAATTTGGAATATTAATTTTGAATTATAACTGAGACAGTTTTGTTACGAAACACTATTTTAATAGGCATATTTATTTGAACTGCAATAGTTATAAAGTTCTTAGGGATCCGATTCGCTACTGATACGATAATTTAACTACCATATAAATTCACAACTCAAACAAGCAAATCGATAACACGGAAACAAAACTACAAAACCTTACTTGGATTTATATGTTACCTTTACCAGTGTTCACCATGACCAAAACGACTGCTATCTAAATAATTTATATTAATTATAAGAATTTTTTTAATTCCGATTCTTTTCTTTTACAGAATATCGGTGATTTTTCGCGTAAGATCTGCGAAAGCTGTCAAAATTACCGACTTCAATCTGCTGAAACGACTAGGAATCATTGTTGCGGTTTTCAGTGTTTTTCTGGTCATAAGGACTTTGGTTGCACCTCCTGTTGTAATAGTAGGAAGAACTGCCACCGATTTAAAAGCATATCTGTGCAAAACAGATTGGTGGGACCATTCTTTTACAAGTCGTAAGTATTATTTTATTTTTCGCTATACAAAGCTACGAAATATTAGAATTTAATTTAAATGGATAATTAGGTATTAACGTATCATAATTCTTTCACATTAAATTTTTATTATATATTGAAAGGATTTTGATTGGAACCAATTGAATTAATCGAAATGCTATTCTATGTACATTTTGTAAAAATGAATATCGATGACTTTAATGGTAATTTTAGCAGATAATTCCTGGATTGATGGTTATAAATATATTCTCAATAAAATTCCATTTATCAAATTTATTTAGATTGACTAAAATATCATTCATCTTTATTATAAAATTCAGAAACGGAATGAGTACTTTTTTATTTATAAATGGCGGACAATCCGGATATTTCCACGAGAAAAATCACACACAAGCCGAATCCTAATAATCCAATTTTTTAGTCCTCGTCTGCGAAAAGCTTCCCGATTCTAAAAATGAAATTCAATTTTTGCCGTCAATTTAAAAAAAAAAACGAAAAAACGCTCGTGAAGTATGTTATACATACACGGTCGAAATAAAAAAAAATTATTATAAAATTTCGAAAGCTTCGCAGGCACACTCAAAATCATTTTCCAAACCAGAAATTGAATATTGGCGATCCGTATGATTCGAGTCACGTATTTCAAGTAACCACACAGCACCGGTCCCTTCCCTTGACGTATCAATTTCCAAGTAAAATGTATAACAGATTCGCAAAGTAACTTTATTGCCAAAGACAAACACGCGACGTCTACTTTATTATTGGCTTCACATTCGTAGCTATGTTTCGGTGGTGAAGATTTTCCACGTGTGCTGTTTCGGTCCAATTAAATTTTAACATTTTCGTATTTATCTTTTGAGAATTCTCATGGAACGGAGAAATATTATGCATTTTTTCAAAACGATGCCTTGAGTGGAACTTATTTACTCGTTTACAGTACGCTGAATATGTGAAAGGCTTAAATGCTTTTCTCATTATGTTATTTTTAAATAACCATACTTATGTTTTTTTATTATAAAAAACCCCATTTATATTGAAAAAATCATCATATTCATCAATGAAACAAGCAAGAATCATATCAAATTGTCATAATACAGACCGGCAGGACAACGTCTGCCGGATTTAGCTAGTATAATTTAATATATAATATTTAAAACATAATAATAATCTACTACTTCAAATAAACCGAAAAATTTTCGCATTTTGACCGCACATCCCCTATATATAATAGCGGATTTCTGTGTGTTCGTGTGTTCGTCTGTTCGATAACGCTCGCAACTTTAGATGATAATGATGATGATGTCGACTCTCAAATTGTTTTATTATACATCATGCAACAGCACGGTTATAAAATAATTTTGCATAGATATATTTAATTTTTATTTTATTGCGTAATAGTATGGTTATCAATTCACAGCCGATATTATTAACATCGGGCATTTACTATTATATATATAAAAATCGGTGTTTGTGTATTTGTCAGATGTCGTTTCACTCCATCACCGTTCGACCGATCACTGTGAAAATTGGCATTTATATGTATTTTTTTCTTGTCGAGAAGGTTTTTGAAAAAATTAATAAAAAAATTCAGTAAGAAAAATCGAAGATCTATCATTTGTTGAATTTAGATACATTGGTTACTCAATTCATAGAATCATATCAAGCTGTTATAATACAGACTGCCAGAACAACATCTGCCGGGTTCAGCTAGTACTATAGTAAAAAAACATTGTATCAAACGACATAAGAATAAAACTGGTATAAATAAAAGCTTAAATACAATGGATTATTTATGAAAAAAAGCATTTAAAAGGTGATAGGTTATTTTATTTGGAATATTTTAAAATAAATATAACTTACTCCAAAATATCATTGTTTTCGAGTTTACATTATTTAAAATTCTTGATTTTTAAGAAAAAATTCAAAACTTTGTGCTTGCGTACTAATAATACCTAAATAAAAGTAACATGGTGACAAATCTTTCAATTGATTTATCAAACATGCAGATAACTAAGAACCTATTTTCAAAACTAAGACACAAAAAAGAAACTGAAATACATAATTTTTGAGCTCTCCACGTAAATATTGATGGTTGCATACAAAACAGTGCCAATCCTGTATATAAAATTATCTCCAAAATGTATACATATAATATAATTAAAGATGAATAAAATAGTTTGAATTAGTTTCATCTAGTGATAAAACACAAATTGATAAAATTTTCTGTAATTTATTTTTTTAACAGGTATTTTTACGAAATTTGTAAACCGTATTTTGAAAACATGATAAATGTATTGATTAATTCACTCGTCTATTATTAGATACTCATTTAAGTAGAAAAAATACCTGTTTGAATGAATTCATCCTTATCGCTAAATTCTCTCCACTGAAAACCTAGCACATACGATTCGTATATAAAGTATACGATAAATCCTGAAAATCATCAGTCTGAAGACTTCTACCAAAGAATCGAATAAACAGCAAACCGAAAATGGCATTCAAGTCCAATATCTTCTTCTTGGCTCTCTTCGTCGTCATCGGACTCGCAGTTGTAGAAGCTGACTTTCAAGGTAATCATAAATTCAATATCGACTAACGAACAATCAATTCAAAGATTATTTTTTCATAAAACAATCAATTTCTTTTACACAGGTTTATTATTCCAAAATTGCGCAAACAACGAAGAATACGAATTTTGCGGATCTCGCTGTCCCGTCACATGTGCCAACTTGGCTGCTCCTCCGTCGTGCAAGGGATGTGCCAAAGGATGCTTCTGCAGACCAGGATTCTTCAAAAACGCTGCCGGAGCCTGTGTCCTTGCTGCCAATTGTTGATCGAAACATTTTCATCAAAATAATGTCGGCTTTACCATTGAAAAACTGTTCATATTTTTTGATTTTCATATGTTTGAATTGCACGTTTTCATTATAATATTCGCACTGTTATTTTACCGAAATAAAATGAATTAATAAGAAGAATTAAGTCGTTTGATAATTAATATTTTGATTTTTATATTTAAAAATAAAAACAAAAATCATTTCAGATGTGATCGTTATTAATACAGTAAGTCCTCATCTTACTAATAAGTGATGTCGACTTACGTAAATTCGTACTTACACAATTTACATAAATATGAAAAATAATAATTCATTAAAAATTTTGAGATGGTTTTAATAGTTGATGGAATATATAATGGTTACACCTATTTTATAATATTATATTTATTAAAATAAAAATATTTAATTTCCTATTATACAAACACGCATACAATGAATATTTTATCAATAGCTTATAGTTTTATTTTTTCTTTCTTAATTTAATTTCCAAAACAAACGATATAAAAACAACACAATATATTGATAAATGCAATGAGAAAAATAAACGTTTTAATACATGGTTCTTGCAAAAAATATCTAATATCATACATGCACATTATTTTTATTTTATACATTATACAGTGTTGACAATGTTAAAACATACACTTTTAAATACTTCAATATGAATTATTTTATGTTTTTTGTAATTTTATTATATATAATAGAATGACCCATCGCTTATACCGGTTTTAAATTTTCAATCATTTATTTAATATTTAAGATGGCAACCCTGATTTTTTTTTATATTTGTGTTCTGCATTCTTTATGATTTTCAAAGGTGGATCTCTTTACAGAAGATTAATGTATTGTTATTGTTAAAACACATTACAAATATGGCGAAAATTTTCCGAAGACTTTTTCTGTAGTTCATGGGATTTTTGTTTTTCATATTTTACTTGATGAATCCACCATGAATCCACGAAGATTCATTTAAAAAAATTTGAAATCAATTGAACGTCATTGACCTTGAAGAAATTTAATTTCAATAGGATAGTAGTACATGCCATACGACAAGAAGAACCATTGAATTGTTTAGTCAACGTTTTCTTAGTTGTGCAATTTCCAGAAATGCTGAAGTTGATAGGTCACCCAAATCTTGCGGCTGGATGCTCTACAATCTTTTTTCCTAGAGTTTTGTGAAATCCAAAATCTATGCTAACAAACCAAAAAGAATCCTAATTGGAAAATAAAAATCCAACGCGTTATTGTTAAAATTGAGCCAACTGCTTTAGAAAAAGTCTTCGAAAGTTTAATAAAAAATATTGGGATATGCCTGCCCTAAAGTGGCGGTCATTTGGTTGACATTCTGTTTCATAATTAATCTTGAAATTTCTATTTCATTATTATTTGAATAATTATCATATTTATAGTTGTTATTTTATGTAATAAGATGGTGTAAATAAATATTGCAAAAATGAAAATTTTGACTTCTTCTAAAAAATCAATACTAACAACCCAATCGATTTTTTTTTTAGTGAAATAATTGTTAGAATGATTTATCTTGACAAACAAGCTCAAAATAATCGTTAACAAATATATATCTTATTAGTAGATAAAATTCAAAGACAGAAATACGAAAAAAAATTACAGTAAAGTTTATTTCGAAAAAACTGATGACACATATCGATTGATATACTATTTTGAATTTGTCAATTCTTATCTATTGCAAAACTATTGCACACAGAAAGTGTTTTTGTTTTCAATTCATATATAAACGACAATAGGTTCCGAAAACTATCATTCGAATTACTTCTTCCAAAGTATTCAATACAAAACCAACCAAAAATGGCATTCAAATCCAATATCTTTTTCTTGGCTCTCTTCGTCGTCATCGGACTCGCAGTTGTAGAAGCTGACTTTCAAGGTAATCATAAATTCAATATCGACTAACGAACAATCAATTCAAAGATTATTTTTTCATAAAACAATCAATTTCTTTTACACAGGTTTATTATTCCAAAATTGCGCAAACAACGAAGAATACGAATTTTGCGGATCTCGCTGTCCCGTCACATGTGCCAACTTGGCTGCTCCTCCGTCGTGCAAGGGATGTGCCAAAGGATGCTTCTGCAAACCAGGATTCTTCAAAAACGCTGCCGGAGCCTGTGTCCTTTTTGCCAATTGTTGATCGAAACATTTTCATCAAAATAATGTCGGCTTTACCATTGAAAAACTGTTTATACTTTTTGATTATATCTTTGAATTTCACGTTTTCATTATAATATTCGCACAGTTATTTTGCTGAAATAAAATGAATTAATGAAAAGAATTGAGTTGTTTGATAATTAATATTTTGATTTTTATATTTAAAATAAAAACAACAATTTTTTCAGATGTGATCGTTATTAATACAGTAAGTCCTCATCTTACGAATAAATGATGTCGACTTACGTAATTTCTTTTTTTCTTTTCTTTTCTTAAGTTTTTTTTTGTTTGATCGGGATTTTTTCTGCATATTTTTAAAAAAGGTTGTTGTTATTTTTTATAAAATACTAACTTCTTCTACTGTACTAGCTTTCAAATCTTAAACTATTGAAAAACAAAATAATATCGCCAGGCACACGAAAAAAATGTATTTAAACCAAATGAATTCACGTCAGGAAATTTCCGTTTTTGGCAGGTTTGGGTTATCTTACTTGAGAATATTTTTGTAGATATTTAATGAAGTTTTGGGGAGCTAAAAGCCCTATTTTCTTTACTACCATTTGACAAAAATTAATTCCCTCAAAAGCGTGGCAAACACAGACAGACAAAAAAACAGAGGGGCTTTTGGCTTTTTAATAGTACAGATAGATAGATATTTGGAAGATATTTGGAAGTTTCGGAAAAATCGGTTTTCGTGAGTTTATGGTTTTGTTGAAAAAATTTAACTAGAAGATAAATTGAACATCTTTTAATAATTTCAATAATTTACAACACGGGAACAATTCAATATAATAACTGCACTAAACCTGAACATTAAATAAAACAAATGTGCATTCAAAAAAATAATGTGTGCATTTAACACAAGCATCAAAATGTATGCATTCGAAAAAAGTTTCTGTACCTTAAAAACGTGCAATAAAATGATTGTACAAAAAGGACAGCAACGTCTCAAATGTGACCAGAATAAAAAATACCAACCGCATGATCATGATCATGATTATTCACAACTTTCATAATATATAGAATCGATTCGCAACAAACCGAATTCAAACAAATTAAAATCGATTCAAAAATGGACCAAATTGTTAAAATTTACTATTATCATTAAGAAATCGAACAAAGGGATGGCTTTCGAGTCGTGAGAAGGAAATGCCTTCATCGATTATTACTTTTTCTTAATATTTAATATTTATAGTTTAGACTGAGAAATTGATAGGTATGTTAAAGAATATTAATGAATATAGTTTTTGTTTAAATATTTTGATCGGAGCATGGAGCGGAACAACTTAAAAAAATACTTAATCCAAGCCCTAATTGTTTTATTGGGAATGTTGTTATAGATAGGAGAAAGACACTTCAAGAAGCTAAATTACTAATTATAAAAAAAGTTACTGTTAAGTTCATTATGAAAAAAATGATAACACGGAATTATCAGAAGATTAATTTATTTTACTATAAAAAATACCGGTTTGAAATTGTCAATCCTTATCATAGAACTAAATTTATTACAAAGCTGTCACAGATCGATAATTGCTTTCTTTTCAATTCGTATATAAAGCGTACGATTGATTGAAAAATCCATCACACTAAATACTTCCATCAAAGTATTCAACACAAAATCAACCAAAAATGTCATTCAAATCTAATTTCTTGTTTTTAACCATTTTTGTTGTTGTCGGACTTGCAGTCGTAGAAGCTGACTTCCAAGGTGATAAATCAAGAAAACACCAAAAATAATTTTTGAAATTCATAAATTTTCTCAAAAATACAAAATCCTGAAAATTTTCATAGCACTATGAAGCCAAACGTATGCATTCACTTTTCAGGGATATCGTGTCAGCAACGATTTTTAAGAATCGAATCGTAGCAATAGTTTCAATTTTATTTTACGAATGATTCATTTTCTTTTTACAGGTTTAATGTTCCGACAATGCGGAAACAATGAAGAATACAAACTTTGCGGATCTCGCTGTCCCGTTACATGTGCCAACTTGGCTGCTCCTCCGTCGTGCAGAGGATGTGCTAAAGGATGCTTCTGTAAGCAAGGATTCTTCAAAAACGCTGCCGGAGCCTGTGTCCTCCGAGCTAATTGTTGATGAAAAATATTGCTTCTATAATGATGATAACTTAATTGCTATTGAACGACCATTTTTATCTTTTTTACTTGAATTATTTTATGATTTATTTGCACTTTTTTATTTTGTTTTTCACGCTACTGGTATACCATAATAAACTTAACTGAAAAAAAAAAATGTTTTTGTATCAATACAACCTAGTAATATTTATGAAAATTTAATTACACAGAAAAATTTACATTTCTAAAATACAATAAATTAATTGAATATATTATATAATATGTTCTTTAGTTGTAGACGTATCAAAAAATGATTTATTAAACTTATTTTCGAAAAAAAAATTAAATATTAAGATTGATGTTGTAAATGTTCAATTTGCAGTTTTTTGCTCAGTCAAACATTATTCGAAATTCGATGAAACGATTTATTCCGCACCATGAAGCGATCGTTACTTTCACGTTATTTTGATGGAGGATCTGTTTTCTGAAAATTTTAATACTTTAAATGTAATAAAATACTTTCGATAGAGTGGTTTCAGCACACCTCTAGCGTTCGGCATCCAGTCTGAAAGATTTGCAACTCGCACTTGAAAACACCTGCTGCCAAAGAGCGACCGATATAAAACTATGTATAATACTTGCATGTATACCCTTACAAATAATTCAAAATGATAGAAAAATCGTCATATGAATTAAAATATATCATTTCAGACATATAAATACTAAATTAATATGTTAATGCATCTTTAAAACCTGAAATATCTCAAAAAAATAATAAGTTCATTTTGTAACAATTTTTTCAATATTTTTCGACTCCGAGATGATTTTTTTTAGCTTAAATATATCGCGGAAGTATTTGTTCACTGTCCGTGTCTTATACATAATGTTCCATCCAATTTGCGGAAAAAGTGCGTCCAAATCTGAATAAATATTCAAATTCCGTCCAGTTATTGGCACCGGTGCGCAGGCTTCAGCAAGTTTTATTGCAGCAAGAGCGTCTGCAATCGTTTCTATGTCATAAACCAAATCTGAAACTTCTCTGTTTCAGCCGCTCGAATATCCGATCGATATTTCATTTTACTGGCATCCGAGAAATTTCATTTAATAAATAACCTTTCAATTGAATTGCTTTACACTCTAAATTACAAATTGTTTCAGCGATAGTGTAACAATAATCTGTAATGGATAGAGTTTCGTATAAAACATATTGAAATCGTTTACTTTTACAATATATTAAATCGTTCGTAATGTATTTCGTTAAGTGTTTAAAAATTCAAACTTATCTTTTTTTTTAAATAATATGTGTGGAATAGATTACAAATTTCTGTAACTTATTTAAATAATTAATTCACATAGTTTTTTTTGTACTATAAAATTGTAAAAGAAATATATGCATCTGAACCTGTTTTTTGTTAAATAATATAACATATTATCTCGCTGACATAATATACATATAACAATCATTAACCCTTGTAGATTAAAAAAAAAACTAGTTTCTATGAATATTTTCTTCAGTATAAAAGTCATAACTTCTTTTTTGAGTCCATCATTAGAAGCACTACCGAATAAGGACAAAGGACGATGTTCAAAATAAGTTTGTTATGTATCGCATTTCTCGTCAGCATCATCTCTGCTGGTGATGGTTTCCGTAAATAATAATTATTATTTTCATAATTTTTTTCAGCGGAATTCGGTAAAATTTATATATTAAAATGTATTATTTCAGGTGTGTTTCAACAATGCGGTACAAATGAAGAATGGAAATATTGCGGGCCACCATGTCCAGTGACTTGCGCTAACTTGGCATTACCACCTCGATGTAATGGTTGCTCAAAAGGTTGCTTTTGTAAACAAGGATTTTTCAAGAATCGTAATGGATTGTGTGTCATTAGAGCCAATTGTTAATTGCACATATTACTATCTCAATACAATTGAGCTTCTATGATTACCTTCAAAGATTTTTTTATAATTATCATACATAATTGTATATTCGCACTCAACGCTGATTTTTTACGCACTTGGTATTGTAGGATAAGTTTGTGTGCACGTAAGAGAAAAAATGCTAGTTTATATGTTTTTATAAAAATTATCTCTTAGAATAAAAAAATAATTAAAACCGTCACTGAGGTCTTTCAATATAAAATTTGATAAATAAGTTCAAAAATATTATAATTAGCCTTGTTGCTCAATTTCTTCTATGACCGAAGTTTAGCAAAAGGAAGCATAATTATTATATGGATGTACTATTGTTAACTTGAAACCTATAGTATTTGAAAACTTATAGTATTTGTTTTCAATATACAAACTTTTTCAGAGTTACTGTTTAAGTAAATAAAAAATCTCCGAATTTTTAATGAATATCATTATCAACCATCATATCATATCATATCATCATCATCATCATTATCAACCGTAAAACGTCCACTGCAGGATAAAGTCTTATCAACTAATGTTGATAGTTTGAACGATACCTTATCACAAGTGCTGAAAGCTCTCAGACCATCGATACGCATGTCTATATGTTAAACTCCACTCACTGTCCCGTAAACATACCGCAATCATAACTAGTGAAGCAGACGAGGCTGAGACTGAGCAGACTGTGCCCTCACTGTCCACTTTGCGACCGCAATGACCATGATAATGACGATGATTTCTAATATAAAACTTATTAAAAAAAACCACCCCAATCAAACACAAAATATTCTCCAAACTCCCATACATACCTAAACCACAATACTAATCCCATACCACCCTTCAACTGTGGTCAACAAAAACGCCTCAACGTCTCTTCCAAACTTGACAAATAAAACACAGGAACATTCCCTAAAACACCCAAGGATGAGGACCCGTTCCCGATCAGGTATTCCACGCAACGTCGACGCCATTAACTCGCAATCGGCCCGGATACGATTCTATCGGGCTCTTTCGCAGCACGTGCACGACTCCTGTAAACGATCGCTCCACTATTTCTGAAAACCTTTGAACTATAAAAGAAATTTTACATGCTTTCGACGCTTTAATTCGACGTCTCTTTTTTGCGCGGATCGTTGGCGCGGTTCGGTTGCGATCAAAGGTCTTGGGGGTACGTGTGTTTTTTTAAGGGTAATGTGGCGTTTTGTTGGAGCGGGATCGGTGTGTCGTTTTGCTAATTTTATTTCGTTTGTGTATGTGTGGAATTTTGTTTATTTAGTGAATTATTTTTGGTAGTGGTTGATTTAGATATTCGACGAATCATTTTTTTTGTATTGATATTATTATGGATAATAAATAATCGTTCAATTTGATGTTTTAATGATTATTTGTAAACGTTGATTATCAAATTTTATAACATTTCAACGAATATATTATACAATACATTTGATTATATAATACAGAGTAAACAATTTATAATTATATGAAATATCATATTCAGGAAATATGTATAATAGATTAATTACATCAGAAGCAGTGGCAGTGTATGGGCAAAAGGCGGCCCACGGACTGATTTTACTTAGCCCGCAGCGATATTAACTTAATAATAATAAAATATTTAATCAAAATAAAAGTTTTGAATCATATGAAGCCAATGAAATAAAAGTTAATAAATAAATTGAATACAAACAAATTAGTTGAGTATGAGGATTAAAATAAGATATCGCCATGTTTTTGGAAATGGAACAGAAAATAAATTTACCTATTGTAGAATTTCAAGCAGATTTCAACGAAATTGAAAATGGTTTATTATTTTTACATGGCTTTGGCCCGCGATGGTCCAAAAAAAAAATACAATCCGGCCTGCTATCTGAAACAAATACCCATCCCTACTACAGATGAACCTTGACAATCTTCTTACACGAAAACATTTTTATATCATATTTACATTTCAAACATCGAACCATATTTTTCAATGAAATATTTTTGATTCATCAAAGTCATGTTACATTCGATTTTTCTACCGTTCATAAATTTTCTTTTTTCAAACAACTTATTGTTCCGCTACATGAATATGTTATCATTACTGAAACGATACTAACTCGTCCCAGCTCCTTTTTATGCAACATAAATTCTTATTCCCAATCCAACAAATCATAATACGATTTCAACACTTTCAAGCAACTCCGCTGACCTTCAGCCTCCAACCGCCACTCTTCCTCCTTAAGCCAACACCAAACCACTCCAAGAAACCGAACGCCCACAATCATCCACCTCACCTCACCATGTACACTCGAATCCTCGCACAGCGAGCTAAATCACGGTTTTCCGGGCGTTCGATCCCACGGAAGTGTCGCCCACACCCCCGCCATCCAACATAACCTAACCCATGCTTTCGCCAGCATACCGATCATCGCCAGTTAACCTTTCGCCGCTCTCGGCGGTCCACTTTATGGCCTCAGGAAGCGGCTGTCGGCCAAATGAACCGCAGACGGAAGCGACCACTCAGACACACCATCTTCTCGCTATACTGGAACTAATGGCCTCACATTATATCTCTATTTCGTCGATTGCTCGTATGGATTCATAAGATTATGTGGGCGGGGGTGTGGGGGTGCGTTTGGACGGGGGGGGTGGATGCGAGTCGGTAGATGGGTGAAATTGTGGGTGGGGTGTTTTTTTTTTAATTTTAATTAAATTTTTGGATTTTTTTTTTAAATAAAAGGGTCTTTCAATTGATTAAATTGCGCGGTTTCGTTAGAAGAAGTAGTTGGAATAAGTTAATTTTATCTTTTTGAAAATGTTAATTTTTTTCAAAAGTGGATGTAAGGGAATGTGTTCGTAGATAAAGGTAATGAGAGAGTATTTAAGTTTACCTTTTACTAAAGCGATACCGTGTAGTTCTACAATTGCACAATGTTGAGTCGATAAGTGCAAGACCAGTTTATTTTCTACAACAGAGTTATCTAATTAACAAAGAAAATGTTTGTTTATAAATTTAAATCGTCAATAGTAAAACGAGTATATTTTTTTATTATCTTTTGGAATATATTGAAATTATTAACATAAAATTAACTGAGCTGAAAGTACATTAGTTGAAACAAATTTATACGGAGAATTTAATACTTTTCAAACATTTATTTCCCAAGATTTACTTAATGACGTAAATAAATTAAGCTGATTAATTTATATAAATTCAGTTTTATATGCATCTTGAACCATTATATTTTTTAGCGATAAAAAATATTCAACAAATTGAACAAATTCATCAAATTGAAATTTTCATATTTCGAAGATACGCAAATAAAATAAATAATTTTCAAAAAATTATATTGAATATAATTTATTTGATTGGGTATTTTTAAGTGAATGAAAGAAAAATATAGTGAATATCTTATCAAACGAACTTAAAAACCATAAATTAAAATAAATCTACAAGTAACATTCTACACAATAGCAGTGGTGAGTTCGGACCGACAAAAAGCATAATATATGCGAAAAATCCTCTTTTGTAAAAGCTAATTAAAATTTATAACAAAACGAATTAAAAAAGAAACGAAAAGAAAGAGAGATAACAAAAAATACCTCGAAATCATTCTTGTGCAAAACAAATGCAAATTGCGAACTCCAACGACGGCGCGGGGGGAGGAAAAACTCCATAAAAGTAAAACGAAGGGAATTTTCTCACCTGTAAAATGAAGAGAAAGGCAGAGTTTTCGCAAAGAGGAGTGTTTTATTAGATTAATGAAAAGTCCCCGAGCGGACGTACCCACGAGGAGGGAGGGTGCAGACGAATAGTAAAAAAGCTTTTAGTCGTCCGAAAATATTTCGTGAGATTCGGTGACGAATCGATAAAGCAAAACAGTTCTGAACTTTACAATTACTCTTTACGGACTGATAAGTGCTCTAACTGTGCGAAGTTTAAAGCTCGCGATTTAGATGGGTCGCGCGTTCGAAAGCTGGCAATATCCATTTTAGACATATCTGAGCTTTTGCATCTAGAAATAAAATGCAGTTTTATCCTCGAATGGATGATGCGATAAATTATGCGTTTGCGATATTTTTTGTAACGCTGTTTGTGAAAATGTTATTCGTTATGCTTCACTGAAGTGGATGAAACTTTAAAACATAAAAATCAAGATATATTATTTCATTAAAAATATATAAACCTTAATCATTTCGAATATACATAAATAAAATTCTCGAATTAATTAGTAGTTTGTACTTACATAAATGTAATTATGTAGGCAGAAATGATTATGTTCATAACTGAATAAATAATAATTCGTAAAACTAATATTTTTTTATTAAATATATGTATTTCCATTCTATTTTCACCTACCTTTGAAAATAATACATGTCGAAAATTTCTTAAATTCAAGGTTTTTTTAACTTACGCGAAAACCTTTGGAACGAATCAATCACACAAGTTGTGGACTTGGATATTATATTTTACCTCTAACAAAATCGTAACAGTCAAATCAAAATATAATACTTCGGAAACGAATAAGCACAAGCAGTACAATAACGACAGTATATCGCACTAAACAAAATTCACCGAAATAATTAATTAACAAAAACACATCATACCAAACGACATATCAATCAAAACACCCCCCCAAACCGCACACAAAAAAAAACCACAAACCCACCCCCACCCGCCGCACGAACCCTTACATAATACGCAAAAGCTCGCGTGTATCCTCGCGGGCTTTTAACCTCGATTTCCTCGTCTGAAAAAAGTTTCAGCGAGATCAAAGAAGCGTTCAATTATCCTGAGGGACGCTCACGCGCTCCGTCGCTTTATCAAGTGGCACTCGCTCGCGGCCCGGCTAATGGCGGCATGCCGCTGCCGGCCAATTCGATGCGTATTTGTTGTGCCGGACCACACTCGAGTCGCGTAGGGAAAACAGATCGCAATTTTCGCAAGTGGGAGGGTTGGTGGGAGTTTTCCGTTCGGCCCGTTCGCGGATGGGGGTGGGTGGTTGGTTTTTTGTTTGGGATGTGACGTTTCTGTTGTGGATTGTTTCGGGTGGGTGGTTGGGTGGGTGGGTGTTTTTTTGATTTTGGTGACGTTTGTTTTGTTTAGGCGGGGGGGGTTATGGAATTTGGGATTGAGGGTTGGGTAGTTTATGTTGGTGAGATTGAAAAAATTTTGTTCGGCCGAAAAGATAGTGTCGTAATGATTGTGTTCGAAAAGAATCTTTTTTTTTCAATATATGTACAGGTGTTCTTTGATTTACGTTTCTGAATCTCAGTTATGATTCGAATCTATTCAAAAATAAATCAATGAATTTATTCATAATTTTCATTTTTAATCAAATAATTCGAATGAGTCCATACGTTTTCAGAAATGCATTGGCATGCAGTGATATCAATTCACCATTTAGTAAATATTTCAATCGTAAGTCAAGGACCAACTTACACGAAACTAAATCTACTAAATTAATCCCATTTAATAAACTTTAAAATAACAAAAAAACAAAAACATGATAATATTAAACACACAAACTTATTAATATTCAACAAAAAACAACTCAAGATTCTTAACTTATTACAAAATTAATCTTATTCCCAAAAAAAGAACAATCCATCAAAAATTCAAAACACTTAAACTTCTTATCCAAACCACAACACTGTCCGACTTAAACTCATCCAAAAACACTCCCAACCCCAAACTCCACCCCGCCGGAAAACAATCCATCGAACCGCCCAAAATTGAAAAACCCCCCTCGACCAAACGAGGCCCGCGATATGAACCTCGACGGAGCAAACACGCCACAATTGCACCGAAAAGCGGATAACACTTTTTCATCGCCATAAAAAGGGTCGTTCCGGGGGGCGCACATCCTTGACCGTTTTGCCGTCACCACCTCCCGAGGACGTCCATATGGCGGCAAGGGGGTGGGTGGGTTAGACAAGACGTACGACCACCCACCCACCCACCCACCTATAACCCCATGGTATAACCGTACCTTATTGCCCTCCCGGCTAACACTTCCCTCCCCGTGGCAATCTAATGTATTATATGACCGGCTCTTCCTACCGCTAAAATACCTGGATTTAAGTGTCAAACTCGAATCTTATCTGCATTAACATAAAATTTCGGGTTTTTTTCGGAAGGTTTGGGCGTTTGTGGGAATTTCGGTTGAGGTTTTTTTATGTGGTGTTAGCGTGTTTTTGATTAATATAGTTTTAATTGCTTTTGGGTGGAGGTTGTTTGGGAGTGTAGATGGATGTTTTTTTTTAATTGATGTATGGATTTGGGATCGATTGTGTTATTTTTGAATTCGGTTTATTTTTCGATATATATTGGGTGGTATTTGTGAGGTTTTATATTATTAATTTTGTTGATAAGTTCGGTTTCTTATGGAATCAAATAAATTCAATACCGAAATACACCCAATCCTCTTTTTTATATGGTTCCGAAATAACATGGTCCTAGGAAGAAGAGCCAATTAATTTTTTTTATACGGTTTTTTCACTTTAATACGGTATAAAAATAAAATAAAATATGCATTATTATGCCACAATGATAAGATTCGTAGCGGACCAGTATACCGTTATGATTATATTATAAACATGTAATTATAGTTCTTAAATAAAAAATTTCAATGTTTTTTTTATGATATTACATGGCGAGTTTTTTTCACATTACACATTTTTTTATAAAGAACAGATGGAAGTTCTATCTAAATGTACTGATGGAACCTCTCTCCAATTTTTATATGGTCACCATACATTTTTTACATAGAAGTCTTTGGAAAATGACCCCCGTATAAAAAGAGGATCGATTGTATTAGACATAAACCAGTAAATACCTAAAATTTCACTTCATACTTACACCCCTACAGGAGTGTTTTTACAACAATCGAAACATCCAGCCCCCCACAAATCACAAATAAACATTGCTATTCCGAATCAAAACCACCATCTCCCCAAAACACACAAGCCGCACATAATTAAGCGTATCGTCCTTCACATCGTCGCATCTGCAATATGCAAATGGGCCTAGGCCGAACTGGGCCCGACATTTGCATTCGACCTGCGCCCAGACGTCCGACTTCCCTTACTTTCCGGCCTGATTTATAAGACCCGGACTTCATGCGGCCATCGTCGTGATTTATTGTACGTCCTCGCAGTTTTGGCTTACGTTCACTTTATGATTTTGCCGCTGAGTTTTATTGCCGAGAAAGGCCAAGAGGTGGTCGTAGACTCGTTACGTGCTGCAGACATTGAAATGTCTTTCACACCGATCATATTTTTCTTTTCGTATATGAATTTTTTTTTGTGCCTGTTTTGACGCCTATATATGAATGTGTATTGTAGGATAATGATTTTTCGATAGTGTGTGCTGATTATAAGTGTGGTTTTCCGAGCGAGTTTTCGGATTGAAGGGTGATTCAAATCTGCAATTTGAATGAGTTGGTTGTAATTATACCCTATCCTTTTTTACATAGGAGATACGTTCCAGAGACTACCATGTAAAAAAATGTATGTTGATCATATATAAATTTGAAATAGTTTCCATCAGTATATTTAGATAGAATTTCCATCCAAATAATATTCATTTCGAAAGTCAACCTCAAAAATTTCTAATAATATATATTTTGATGAAAACATCAAAATCACAATATCAAATAATTCAACAAACAACATTCTCACACATTTCAACCAATCGATTTTTCCACCATTGCAAAATCACATAATACCGTGTTCTCCCTAAAATAATACCTCATCCGAAAATACCGTGATTTTCAGAATTTTTTTAACCCTATCCCGTAAATAAGATCTAGTGAGGAAATGTCCGACAATGTGGTACTTGTGACTGGTTATCATAGTGACATAGCAGTTCTGATTCGGTACATAAAATTAAGATTTTGTATAAATATATACTTTTTAATTTGATTTCTTGGACTATATTTAGTTTAATTTGTTAATTTTTTGATAAAACTTATATTTGCATATTTTTGTTTAATTTGTGATCCCGCGATTTTTAAATTAATTAAAACTTTGTATTTTATTGGAAAAAATTATTTGAACTATTTATTTATGAGCAAACCATTGTTGGATGAGATATCACATGTACTTATGAGATGTACAAATTGTCGTATGCACAAACTTTTTTCCCCGAAAATACACCCTAGCGCAATTTCTGGGTACAAAATTAATATAAGACCGGGTCTTATTTTCGGGAGAACACGGTAAATCGACTATTTTTCCATACGCCAATTTCCAATCCACCACCCGAAACCATATCACACACCGAACAAGCGCGCTTCCACCAAAACAAATCAACCCCACCTCCCAAAACCCAAACAACCCTTCACCGACCCGAAGCTCGTTCACACACACGTCACATATCCATAACAAAAATCAATTTTGCACACCGCGGATGCCTCCAATATCGACTTGGGTCGTTTTCGAGCGCAACTAGTCGCCACGTAAGCAAACACACCCCGTCTCCTGGCGGTGCTCACATGTTGTTTGCCGTCGTTGAATCAACACGGAGACGGAGCTTTCAGAAATCGAATCGGAAAAATCCGCTTCGAAGCCAGTCAGATAGACACGTTTGTCGGATTGTCAACATGGAGGGGTGCTGATGGTGCATGTTCAGTGGTGCAGTCGAGCCGGAACTGTATTCCGGAACTTTTTTTGAGCCGGAACAATTGTCCGGTACTTTTTTAAATATGAGAAAAATTAAATTTACCCCGGAAGAATGATTATTTATATTTTGTGGACGTACACAAAATATAAATAATACGATCATCGTGAATTCGACGTTACTTACGGGATTAGCGAATAATTGGCTGTTTGCAGGTACTGTATCTGCAAATAGACAATACTTTGCAGATACTGTATCTGCAAATAGCCAATAATTCACAGATACTGTATCTGCAAATAGCCAATAATTCTCAGATACTGTATCTGAAAATAGCCAATAATTCGCAGATAATGTATCTGTAAATAACTATGTACATCCTTATTTAAAATTCTCGTATATAAGGAAATATTCACCAAGATTAAGAAAATTAAATATGTACAATATTTCAAGTATTAGGTTGTTACACTCGAAATGCCTTATTTTTTGTAATAAATATAACGCTATAATTTTTTTTAATTTTCAAAATTGTTTTATGAAAATTAGATCAATTTACACCAAGAGTCTTCTACTAACGATTTGGTAACGAATATCTTTCGTGTTTATAGAATTCTGTATTTTAGGAAGCTATGAAATCATCAAAAGCCTCTTTATTGAAAAGGTCTTTAATTGCTTGGATTGGTAAAAAAATTCTGACAGAGAAATGAATCTAAATTAAAAAAAAAAAAAATGATGATCGGTGGCAGAATAAGTAGGTGAATAAACAAGTGTCTCATGTTTTGAATTTTTGTTCCAGTTAATTTTGAATTCGTTATTAAAGAGATATGAGGTATGAACCGGCAAAACGGGAAGAATAAAAAAAAAATACGAAAACGACGGAACGAACGCAAGACACGACAAAAACGGAACAGACCCGGCAAAAACATGACGTATGGTCAGCCTATGTATAATATAAAAAAGTGTTAACTATATCATGTTTGTTTAACAAAAAAAAACCACTAGTTAATGAAATCATTTATTATATTCGAATATAAAATAGAATGATAATTTATGTGTCGTTGATTCGATATCGATAATAGGATAACGAAAAGTTGGTGTAAATTTTAAACAGGCGGGGTTCGAATCCGAGCCGAAGCAATCAGAGTCGTCGTTTTTAGCACTGCGAAATTCTTATGTAATATTATTAAAGCTGAGTTTAATGAGACGGTCCGGTAACAAATCGTTCGGCGACAACTCCGTCTAATTAAATTTGTTTGACGAAATCGAATTAGCCAGATGTCTGTACCGACGCCATCACCGAGATAGTTTTTCTTTCTGAAGAACAACCCTCGCCATATTGGAAACGAACGAGATTAATAACCAAAGTGGAAATGCGACGCAACTGTTTCCTCTTATCGATGTCGTTTTCCCCATTTTCTTTATGTCGTGTGAAAACCTTGTGTGAGGAAATCTCAAATATTTCTAAATATAAATCTAATTTTCGAGTGCAGAAATGTGTTGAGCTTAACAATTTCGTGTCGATAAATCACGTAACTTCTATAATAATTTAGGTTCGTTCGGACCCGCAGTGTTATTGAATTTACCAAAGACTAAATGCTCTCAATAGTTTTAAAGTTGTGGAATATAAGAAAAGTTTCTGAACAAAGTGTTGGCTTCGTTAGAAGAATGATGAATTCGATTACGTAAAATCTATTTTGATCAGTGAATGTGTTCATAGTAAAAATTACAAATCAATACAAAAGCTGATTGTGAGTTCAGTACAAAAAAATAACGACTTCAAAGTACTTTAGTATACCGACAGATTGAAAACAGTTAAAAATTTAGGAAAATATAGGATCGAAATTGAGATTTGATTGAATACATCATTAACACTCAAAATAGTATATTTGAAAATAATTGAACTAAAAACAAAATTCATTATAATTGCACATGTTAATCTAAAAATTAAATAAGACACTATCACAAGAATAATGTAAGCTTTTGGAAGCTCCTGGATATAGATCTAAAAGTCAGTGAACCAATTTAAGCTAAACTCTCAACTGGTAAATTTGTACTACTACAACTAAAAACAGTTGTCAGTTCATAAATTGATTATCATTAAAAAAAAATATTGCTTACATACTTCCATATAAATCCGACAAGACGCTTAAAGCATTAATGCTTATCATAATATAAGCATAATTCTTTGGAAAGAATATTCATAGGTAAAACTTGTTAACAAAAAAACTCCATTACTTTTTTAATAAAATGAAGAAAATAATTCTTCATAAGCCACATTTCATTTTAAATTTGTATAAAAATTATATGATTTGAACAGGATGTAAAAAAATACTGTCTTCTAACATCACAAGCACAATAAATAAATAATTTATTTTAAAAATACAAATCATAATTTTTAAAATCACTGTATCAAATAAAATCACGAGTCTTGTTATTTTTTATTTAAAAACCATCGAGTGGTTGCGTCATTTCTCCATACGGGCCTAACAATCCCCTGCAAGAAAGGGCGAATTCTCTCACAGCTTCGAGCAGGTATCTTTTATGACTATAATTTCTGCAATTTATAAATATCATTAATATTTTGAATACAATAATACTAATTATTTTGAAAATACTATTTCACTTACTTCACAACAGATTTGATAAATTTCTCTTTCACTTCGGGGGTGGCTAAATCAGATGGAAAACCAGACTCTTGAAGAGATTCTTTTAACCAAATGGACAAATTAAGTGGTCCCTGCACATGTGCTGCTTCAGTTTCAGTCCAAGAAGTACGACCCACTTTCCATAGAAGATCAGCAAATGGGTCTATATGATTCCGAGGTGTTAATGTTCCTACGGACAAAAAATTAAGTAAAAACATATGCTAGAAAAACATGATTGTGAACATTGAACGTAATTTACCTATACAGTGAATAGTATTACGCATCAATGCGGAAACGTGAGGCAATAATTCTGAAGGATAGACTCTGGCTAGATGTCCAAAAAAGCAGCAAGCTGACTTTGATGGTCCCTGTTCTGGCAAGCAAAGTGTGAGAAGTCCTAGAAAAATAATTATATGAGTTTATTGTGAGCAATATTTTGATTACAAAAAAAAAATGTAAGCAAAATAATAACCTAATTGAATAATATCCTGCATTTGATGACGAAAATATTGAAATATTTGTGATTTCTTATTTAAAATTGTTCCTAAGGAAGAATAAAAAGAGTCCAACAAAGGAGCATGTGTCGATAATGACTGTCCCTGTCTCACAGTCTCTCCACAAACTTTCAAAACTGATGATACAGCAACTTTGAAAGTGTCTTCACCTACTTCAGGGAACATCAACGAGATCTAAAGCATAAAATGTTTAATTTAAAAAAATCACACATACATACAAAATTTTAATTGGAAATTTATTTTCATACCAATTTACAAACTTCAATAGTAGAAGACTGTGGCTCTACTTCCAAACTAGTACTAGTAGCTCGTATTAGATCTGGCAAAAGAGGTATACAATCATCTTGAAGTCTTGTTATTACCGATTTTATTAGTTTGAATAATGGCTAAAAGTAAAATTCATATAGTTAAAATGCTTTCAATTCTCATAATAAAATAATCAAATCAAATAAATTACCTCTGTTAGCTTTGGATGTTGCACAAGAAAACCAAACGTAGGTAACAAAAGAGAAAGAGGAGTGTAAACGTGTTTCACATCTGTTTTTGTTAAAGCTCCTATTAATGCAGTCGCTTGATGTAGTGCTGAAGTACATGAAACTATCTTTCTAGCACTCAACTAGCAAAAAGTAAATGATAATAAATACTATGAAATATTTTGCAATTGTTGATTTATGGAAATTTAAGTACCTGCGGTTTTTGTGCTGCTTGCAGTTTTGTAACAATGGGAGTTACTAAATTTGTTAAATAAGGTGCTGCTTCAGAAACTGGGAGAGTAGCGGCAGTGCAACCTGCAGCCATCATTACTTGAGTCGACACTACATTTACCCACTTTGATTGTCCTGCCTAAAAATTAAACAAAATAAGACTCATGAAAATGAAACGACTAATTTAAAAACAATTATTATTGGGGTTGTTTATAAACCTGGATAGCTTGTAATAACTGATGGGCATGTGGCCTTAAATATTGGTTGCACTCTTGACAAAATGCCTTAAGCGCTAATACACCCAGAGATGTTAATTCTTTTTTCTCGATGGCTGACCAAGTTACATTTAATGCTCTACCAACTATTTCTTCAGCTGCAGGATCTTGCACGTTACTTAACCATTCTGCATACGCCACTAAAACAATATAATTATTCAATTACTATTTTCATGTAGTAAGATATTAAAAAAAAAACAATTCTTACAACTTACCAAAACAACCTAATGCAGTGATGATTACTTGCTGATGTAAATCATCATAAGGAAGTTCTATGAGTACTTTCATCAATGCAAAAAGAGAATTCGAAACTGAAAATGTTACGAATTCGGCTAAAGCAAGAAAAGCGTGCAATACAGCTTCCAGAGTGCATCCTCTGTCTGATAAACAATTTTTGACAAGATTTGTCATCAAATTCTCTAATTGTAAAACCAGTGAGTTTTCTAATACAGTATGGCAATAAACCTAAAATTTTTTTCAAGAAAAACATTTTTAATTTTTTCACACACTGATTTATGAATTCAATCTTAACAAATTATACTAACAAGGGTATCAGCTACATCTTGCCTATAACATCTCATGAGTTCATCATCTACAGCAGAAAGTTCTGTCGGTGGAGGAGGAATTGTAGATTTTCTCAAAAGAATACCTACTAATTGTTCATACCACCCACGCAGAGCTACTTTTACTTTTTGAGAAGTATTCGTATTTTCTCCCGTATTCCACAATCCTTCATCCTTTACAATAAATGAAAATAATATAACACACAGAAATTTACAAAATCAATACTTAAAAAAGAATACAATATAATACCTGAAGAGAATACCAAAAACCGAATGCAAGTTTTGAATGATTTTCTTGTATAGGATACACTCCAGCAGCCCCCGAACAACATAAAAGTAAACGTAATAAGTCACTAGCGCATCTCATATGTTCACGTTTGTTCCGTAATAACTCTTCATGAGCTGAATCATGGGACGTATTTTGATTTGACGGGGAAGATATGTCATCTTCCACTAATGAGAATGCAATCCAACGTGCATGATATTCACCAGCAGCAACTAGAGTACTATATACAGCAACAACGAGATCCTTAAATACAAATTTGAATTATAATAAAATAGAATATAACAAGAACATCAAAAAGAGCATCATTATTACCTCATTTAAAGTATGGAGTGTATCTTCTGCTTGTAAAATTGGCTCAGACACGTCTAGTAATAATCGTAAAAGATGACTACAAGAAGTAGGATGCTGACTAGCATCAGGTTGGGTCAACGCTGCACCTGCTACGTTTAAAGCAGCTTCACATGTTTCTATTTCAGATTGAGACAACTCACTTTGTCTCCTTTCTCCTGACGCGATCAATCCTCTGAAATAACAAATACAATATAGATCAATACTTTTACAATAAATGGTTATTAATAGCAATCGAGTATAATACTATTTACCTATACACAAAAAATAGAACTTGTAAGGCAGATGTGACTACTGGTACGCATTCCATCGGAGTCACACCTCCGAGTTGTATCCACGCACTCGCACACTGGCATGCGGCTTGCCATATACTAACTTGCCAAGTCCAATTCGATTCGTTGAAAGTTTTGCTGAAATATCAATATCATAAATTAAAAAAATATATACATACGTACATATAATAAAATCTACTTTAAAACCTTTCAACGTCTAAATGTTTTATGACCAGATCCAAAATCTGATTTGTTAACTGTTGCAAATTTACGCGAACCACAGCTCTATCGCTCGCCGGCATGATCATACTATTGAACTAAAAATAGAACAAATAAATAGTCCCATTTATCTGAAGTAAGGATCAAAAGAGTATAAAAAAATTAATGAGAAATAAAAATAATTCGAATAATGCTTTGTTTCTCAGTGGTGCCTTGGGAGAACGACCATCTCACCACTTTTTTGCCAGCATTCCAGCAGTTCCATTGCAGCACAAAGGGTTAACGAAATAGTAAAAATTTCCAACGCTAAATGTCTCTGATAATGCTAAAATCGAAGTGGTGTCGAAATGGAACCGCTGGGATACTAAGAAAAAAACAATGAATTAGTACAGCATACTGGGACACAAAGGGTTTTAATTAAAATTATTTAATAATATAGTGATTGATAATAAAATACCTCTTCTGGTAAAACCGATAATATTTCTAATAGTAAAGAAGAACTTTGAGCATTAGAGAGTTGATGTACAATTTCTAGAAGACCTCTTCCGCCTTGTTGCAAAATGAATGCAGCTAACTAATGAAATATAAAATTAATAATTATCTTAGCATTTTAAAATGATTCATTACAAAATATATACTAACACTAATACATAATCGATTGAGAACGATTTTAGGCCCATTCGAAAACATACTAATAGCTTGCATAATTCTATTTTTCAACTCTTCATATTTATCAGGAGGCACTTCTGACCAACACCGTTGCAGCTTCGTGTGCAATGTAGTAGCAGCGAAAAATTTTATTTCTGTCCCCTACATCCGACGAACAAACGCATAAGAATACACCTTTTAGGTTATCTGAAAAACATCACAATTATAATACCTTCTGAGAGTTCAAAAGCTCCCAAACGAAGCTCCAAGCTTCCGGGCATCTTTGAGCTTCCGTGAGCCATTTGTGGACATCAGCTCGACCGCTGTATTCGCCAGAATAAAACACTGACAGAGCGTGTTCTAAATTCTCTGCGGTGTATGCCATTTTGGAAATATTATTGAGGGGGTGGCATCAAAGGTGTCTTTTGATAATAGTGGGGTGGAAATTAATTCTATTTAAGGTACAGAATTTTAATTAAATAAACACGACGAACTGCGACTGCACCGGCCAGACACCGTCTGACGTTTGTAGACTGTTTCAATGTCAGACATAACAGTTCAAATGACAACCATTGTAATGTTGTATAAGAAAATATTTTTAGGCAAAAAATTAAATGGTCAGATTTTAGCCACAAACGGTCAGAGTAAAATGATGAATTGTCAAAAAAAATAATAAATGGTCAGAATTTAATAACGTAATGGTCAGAAAAGGTTATGTTAGGTCAGGGTTCTTAATATTTATTCTAACCATTTAATTCAAATTTTGACAAACCCATTTAAAATTCTGACCATTCAATATTTATTGACCTTTTTGATAAAAATTCTGACCGAAACATGATTAAAATACTGACGAATGTCAAGTAAATTCTGATAAATGGAATAAAAATTCTGACCAAAATTGTATTTAAAATCTGACCATTTAAATAGAAGCCATATTTTTAGAATCCGTTCATATTATTTTATTCTTTTACTTATGTTATTTTCATAAAGTTAACAAATAAAAATAAAAATTACACAAATTTTCAAATGTATATTTAATCAACAATACAAATAGACACTTAACTAAATTTTCCTACACTATATTTCACTGATAAGCTCATTATAAAATAGATTAAGTTATGATTTGATTTCTTAATTAGAAATCATACAATTAGGGAAATAAAATACATTTGAGTAAATTATATTACAATTGATTCAAATATAAACGGTTATGCAAACACTCCACATTATAATACATTTTCATTTTTTACAATATATATTACTGTCCATAATAGATTTTTTCCATACATTCGAAATAATTGAACAATTATCATAACTCAAATAAATACATCACCACATCGAACGACGCAATATCACTCGCTGCGTGTGGTTGGAGGACTATTCGCATTATGAGCCTTGGTGAAAATTCACCGAGGCTTGGCCTGACCCTACCAACCAGGTGTCGTATTCGCAAGTCTTCGCATACGGCGAGTATTACGGTCCTGATCTCTGATCTTCTTCTCCATTTCGGCATCGGTCAAAGTTTCCAAGAACGGCGCCCACGAATCGGCGTCCGATGGTGGTCGGAACGGAACCTAAAATAGGATATTAATTGAAAAATCTCTAATATGAGATATAAAACAACGAATTGTTGTAGTGTATAAACCTCTACTGTAGGTAACGGTGCTTCGCTGAAAGCATACGTCCTTTGATGCCAACCGAGTTGTCCTCTAACACTATAAGCTATAGCAGTGACAAATTCACCGCCGAGTCCGAGTTCTGCACAAAGTTTCATAGCGAATTCTTCAGGGTTGTTTTCTCTTTCGGACATGTCCCACTCGACTTGGTCCACTAAAGACGTGTTTCCGACGTGGATGTTCAATTTTATGACGACCCGTTGATCAGCATGCTCGTCAAGGAGAGCCGGAGGTTCACTAGGAAACGCATCTAGCTGTTGTTTAATGGATGTGGATATAGCAGGTACAAATGTGACTGGATTTAAATCGAGATCGTCACATAAAACCTCGGCGAATTGTTCCGGTGTGATGATTGATTCTGGAAAATTAATATAATGTAAACATTGAAATGGTTATAAATACAAATTAATCAATATAAACATATTTGTGCAGTCATATAAGATCAAAGCTTCTAAAATCATAATACAATTGAAGGGATTCGGTTCAAGCCGCCTCGACCTTCTGCTGTATTCAAATCTCGGTTTAAATCATTTGCATTTATATAACAATATAGTAATAATTGAAAATCGACGAACCATTTTTATTCCACGTGAACGTATCTCGAAGTTTTTGACCTTCGATTTCCATGTCGAGTCTTATAGGTACTAAAAGTTGTTTTTGAGAAGCGTTTTCAAGATTAGCGGCCATATCGGTGTCATCAAAACATAACGGGAATGTACGAATCTAAAATTACAGTTTAATAATATAATAAAGAAAAAATTCGAATAGCACAAACACATTAAAGATGCGAGTGGTTTACTTTTTTATTGTGAACTCTATTTCTGTTAATGGGGGTGGCTTGAGGAACGGCATCCAAATGCGAAGAGTTTGGCAATGCTGGCAGCCACGGAGCATTATGAGGCTTTTTAGATTTGCTTTCGCGTGGTGTGGAAGTGTCGGATGATCCGACCGATACGGCTTTGAATCTGGAAGATTTAATAACTCAGTTAAACAAAGTACAAAGTAAAAATAAACTAGATAAAACAAAACAATAGTACTTGTCATCGTTCCCGTCGATAATATCTTCTACTTCGGAAGATTTCAACAATGATACAGAACTGGATAGAATGTGAGTTCCAAGTCCCAAATCGACGAGTCGTTTCCTTTCCTCATTTGTTAACGTCCGCCGAGCTAATCCAGGATATTTTTTATATAGAGATCCTCTGAATAATCGGAGATAGTTGCCTACCTATTTACAATACAGATATTTAGGATTGATTATTCAACGAAAATAGTATACTTGGGCATACGAAATATAACCTCCGATCCGACACAATAGAAGTCTCCTCCTTCCTCGATTTGAAAACTTATCGGTTTATCTCCGTAAGTCCTCATTGACATTCCTTTGTGATACGACTTTTTAAAATATTAAGCGCGGGAAAATCGGCGAATTATTCCAAAACCAGACGTACTATTTTAGAATTCCTCGTTAGTTGAATACTAACATTATTGTAGATAAAAGTTGTTTAAATAGTGTAAAACTTTAATTTAAGTGTAAATAAATACATAAAGAACGATATTCTTACCTAGAAAATGTAAATATCAACAAAACCTTATTTCCCAAAGTGCCGACCCAACGAGTCAGATAAGCGACAGGACGCCGTAAACTTATAACAAACATATTTCCGTCCAATATCTCTCATTTTTTATAAATCAGTATTTATAAGCAATTTAAGTTATTTAAATTTTTATTTTTAAAAGAACCAAGATAAAATGTATTTAATTTAATATTATATTATTATTAACTACTTTTTAGATGGATAATATTTTTAAAATTATTCCATAGTTCAAGTATAGATTAAATTGAAATTAATAATTCTAATTTTCAGAAATTTAAATATTTTCAATCACGCATATTTGCCAAGTAGGTAGAAAATAAAAATTTAGGACATGTTCACATAATCACAGTAGTGACAGTTTGACAGCAGTGTTCTGTGACCGCCAGTGAACATAACCTGCCAGAATATGTTTATTAAAACCTCGAAAACCTAATCGGATTAAAATATAACAGAATGAAATACATCAAACCTGCACTGCAAATAGTAAAATCTCAATTTTCTCAACGCCACATCCCCATTTCGATACACAATTATCAAATTTTAATTCATCTTTCAGAAGTATGTCAATGGAACTATTGCACGATAAGGCAGTTCGCGCCTTTTTAGCGGATTTGTACCGCGATTTTACAGTGGGACTGAAAGAATATTTCAGAAATGCCGCCACCGCCGTTTCCCTCTTCATATTATTGTATGCGGTTTTATGTTTCATTATCTACCGTTGGTGCTGTTACAAGAAGAGAACAAACACCGTACTCCAAAACTCGAAAAGAGTCCTTTTGGTGACGGCTCATCCGGACGATGAATCCATGTTCTTCGGTCCTACCTTAGTTAATATTATACGCGAAGGAATAGACGTATATTTATTGTGTCTTTCCAACGGTGCGTGAAAATGTATACATATGTTATCTTTTAATTTTATTCGGGAGTAATTTGTTCTTTGGTTTCCTTCAGGTAATTATTATAAGCAAGGAAGAATCAGGGGTAGTGAACTGTACGATGCGTGTGAAGTTTTAGATATAAAAAAACATTGTATATTTTTGTGTATCGACGAAGCGATGCCGGACGATTCTAAAGTGCGATGGCCGTCGGACCACGTTGCTAATATTATTTTGCATTACATCGAAGCGCTGTCTATAGACGCGGTGATAACGTTTGACAAAAACGGCGTTTCACAACATGTTAATCATTCTTCCATATTTTACGCCGTGGCCAGATTATGCATTGAAAAGCGTTTTCCTGAAGGTAAAAAATTATGCAAATCAATATTAAATTATTCAAATATTAAATTTTTTATGAAGTGTTATATTATATGATCTTTTTATTGTAACAACTATTCAATTTTTTTATGTGTTAATATCTTTATCTTTTATTAGCCTTTGCTATTTTTTTCAGAATGCAAATTTTTGACACTAGACACCATAAATGTTTTACGAAAATATTGGGGTTATTTAGATCTTCTCATAAGCTTTATATTTTCTTCCCATTGGTAAATTCAACAATTTATTATTTTCAACTACAATATTGTCTGTAAATATTATTTTTGTGAAAAAAAAAATGTTTTAGGTTCGTACTTTCGTGGAAAGATAGCAAAAAAGTAATCCAAGCTATGAAAAAGCATAAATCTCAAATGCTTTGGTTTCGACGCTTGTATCTTTTATTTTCGAGGTACATCATCATTAACACCCTTCGTCATATTTCTTTGACTGATCTTGAACTAGATTTGCAGCTCGACGATTAACGATCATAGTAGGTATTTTTATTATTAATTAGAAGCTTTTTATACCAAAGAAAATTTTATTGAAATATTCGAATTCGTTGTTAAATCAAATGTTTTTAAATAAAGTTTTTATATAAAATTATGTTTGTGTATTTTTTCCTTCAAATACTGAACACCATGTCTTGGCGATTAATTAAACATGAATATGAAATCCACATAATGACTAGGAAATACGTTTTTGCATAAAAAAGGTTTGTTTTTTTTTTTGTAAGATTTAATTGAATTGTAAGTTGTGCTAATGAAATTTTTGTATTTAGATAAAAAATAAACATTAGCATTTTAAATTAAAATTAAAATACAATGTTATTTCAGTTCACGAATAGTATTAGACAATATAAAAATACTTACTTAAACAGTGGAAAATGTTCGACACGAAAAAGTTCAGGGTAAAAAATTAGTTTGTATGACATAATACTGGGACCCTGACAAATTACTATGTACTAATGTATACTATGATATTTGACATTTAATTCTTTTAACGAAAAAAAAAACTATTCTGTTCTGTTTTATCCTACAATCGATAATTTAATCTCAGAAGAAAAAATAAAAGAAATCATACATCAAATCAAAAAATAAACCAAACCATAAAAAAACAACCAAAGTGAAAAACACCAGACAACCAGATAACCGAAGCGAAAGTTAACAGAGCAGAGTGGAAGCGTGAAAATTTTCAATACTCCCCTTCTCTGATTTTATACATAAAAATTTGTTCAAAAATCAGGTATTATTGTAATACTAATATAAAGGCCAGATGTTAATAACATCGGCTGCGAATTGATAACCATAGTATTACACAATAAAATAAAAATTGAATACATTTATTCAAAATTATTTTATAACCGTACCTTGCGAAACGTCTCCAGAATATAAAACTATATAGGATAAGATTATAGCTGTTATTATATTGACCATAAAGATTAAATTCGGAGCTCTCGTTATAGCCATTCTCGTGTAGCGAATATAGCCTTTAAAAACCATACAATTAAAGACTATATTAGAATAATTTTATAGACGCAAAAAAATAATCGCATCGACGCATCGTTTTAAAGTCGCGAGCGTCATTGAACAAACGAACACACAAATCCGCTATTATATATAGGGAATATTACACATTTCGGGTTCACACAATCGGGTTTCCACATTGTATCATTTTCCGTTTCTTAACAAATCCACATCCGACGTCATCAACGTCGCGCCGATTCACCAGCATTCCAACAACTCACCAAATTCGATCGGAGCCGAAACGCCACCCTAACTAAATAAAAAAAACATCAAACAATCCCTCGCACACCCCGAAACCCAAAAAGATCGATTCGCGCGCGAAATTTCAAACGTCCCACCTCGCATTGACGTCACATCCGTTGCGGCACGCGTCTGCGCATGCGCGGCCGGGGGGGGGGGGGGGGGGGGGGGGGGGGGGGGGGGGGGGGGGGGGGGGGGGGGGGGGGGGGGGGG
>JAOXNN020000066.1:1268300-1334012 GCA_028571205.2 Hydropsyche betteni | reverse complement strand
CTCCAAAAACTGAGATAAATACACGTGGCGAGCTAGCCTCGTCATGCCCTAAATGGGCTGATACATACATACATACATACATAATAGGTCAATACTTTCCGTCCGTCAGTCCGTCAGTCCGACGTCGTTGAGTGTGCGTTCGGTCGACATCCACCCGCCGCCATGCTCTGCAAAGAGTAGTGAGTATCCCGCGCCCCGCGGCCCCCGTCGGCGCCTCCGCCCCGCTTTCGGTGAATTGAACGTCGCGAGGGAAAGGCGCGCGTCGCGTGTCATACGCGGGCCGAGGTCCCAGTCATCGATCGGCGCCCCCGCGGCCTCTCCCCGCGCCATCTGTCATCTCGCTTAACCTCAACACTTTATAAATCGATATCGGGCGATTGGCGATTTTTCGCGGGTCGGATCGGATCCGTGGGCTTTCGTGCGGCTAGAGTCGGACTGGTTATTGTCCTTGTCCTCGCTCGATCGCGCCGTATAATTGATCCGATCGATTATATCGACTGGATCTCCGTTGACAGATGACGTTTGCGCAAGGTTCTCGAGTTGTTCTTTTTTAACCTGTAGATTTTTATTGTTGATAAGATAATCGCACGGTTCGAAGTTATTATCTCGTAAATACCGCTCCCGTCAATTTCCTGTATTCGCAATTAAAAAACGTTCATGTTATTTTTTTTTTTTTTTTGATTTTGCGAAACGCCGCTCCGCTATGACTAATATAGTGACGTTTCGATTTACGATTATTAAATTTTCGTCCAAAACTCACCTTGGAGTCGAGACTTTTGGCTCCAAAGGTTCTCAAACGTTATAATTAAAACAAAATTCGATACGTTGAAAATATCTAGACGAAAAACGTGCATTCGTCGACCTTTGATTCCGATCGACGTTCCCGCCGTTATGTCTATTTTTATCGACGATACAAATCGATATATTTTTAATCTGCTTAATTATAATCTCGGGTTAAATACGAAATAATCGCTCATATTTTTTTCGCCGATCGTTTTGTACTGAAACGTTGCAATTTTTTCGTCGACGTTTCTCTCGATCGCGTCATCGTTTTTTTTCGTTTCGACAGTTTGTTTAGATTCAACACTCTTCGTTTTATCCATTTTCCCGATGTTCGAGCACTCGAAGAGTATCTAATTATCTATTTTTTCCGCACGTTCAAAGGCCGAAAGAACGATTGTTATGTTCCGATTCCGATTGCACATTGGACGGTCGCCGTCGATTTTCCATTCAAAATGTCGATATTCGCAAAAAAGCGCGATCTTTACACGTTGCGAAAGTGTGCGATCACGTAATGTTTATAATAATATCCAAAACTGACGTCTGCTCCAGTTTTTCACGGTCGGGAAAAAGCGCGTGAATAGCGCTAGGGTGACCACGCTTGTGGGTGTCATTTTTTCGGAATCGAAACTACGAGTTTTTATTTCAATTATGAATATGCATTGTTTGGAAATATAATAAATCGACTTCTATTTTTATAACTAAATGTATTTTATCTATATATAAAAATCATCGTTTGACAATATAATAAATCGATTACTATTTTTATAACTAAACGTATTTTATCTATATATAAAAGTGGACGTTTCTATGTATACAGCAATCCCGCTTATAAATTCAAGATAGGTTCGACATTATAGGGGGAATTTAGGAAATCAATAAATGAAATTTTTCCAATTTTCTTTTTTTATATTTTTGCGAGTTATTTGTTTTTTTTTCAAATTCATTTGAAAAGAAAATCAAAAAAATTGAATTTAAATGCATTTGAAAAAAAATTCGTTATGGGGAACGCCGCAGACGTTATAGGGGGGATTACTATATTTGAGCGCGTTTTACTCCAACACCCTATGATATGTCACTATGATAATTGGCATGTATATCTATTTTTTTGTAGAAAAGGTTTTTGTATCATTAAAACCATTTTGGGACTCGATCTGACACTATTTTAAAATAAAAGAAAATATTCGTACAAACGCGACGCTGGCGTCGCATATTGATTATGACATTAAGTAACATTAAATTATTATTGAAAATACTGCTAAAATTCTATTTATTTATTTACAAGCTGTTATAATACAGAATGTCAGGTCAACGTCTGCTGGGTTCAGCTAGTTATTTGTAAAATAATATCTAATAAGATAAAATAAAATAAATATATTAATTATTATTAATTAAATATAAAGTCATTATATATATGGTACACGTATCATTTTTTTATTTTGTAATTTTAATGGAAGTTTACTATTTTACGATCAATCAGAATAGAAACCATTAAAAAAAAACCATGAATGTACTAGTAAAATTAGCACGAATGGTCACCTTATAGGTCAAAAAACGTACCTTTTCGCGGTCTATATCCGCTTTTTATTATTTTTTAAGCGCGCCCTTTGTTTGAACCTTACCCATTGTTACGAGACCTTTTAATTGTTATTGTTTTCTTTTAAAATTCGCCGCGCCGCGCCTTCGAGAATTTCATTAATATTCCGAGATAGGTTATCTTATTTATAAAATACCTACTTTTATATAATCGCATTTTTTCATATTTCGTTAAATCATCGATACATTTTATCTAATCATGTTACACGCGCAATAAAATATTTTATCGCTATCGCAATAAAAAAGCCACTAATTCTATTTACTATTGAAAATTTTCAACATCAACAATAGCTCTGCGTCCAGATTTCTTATTTGCGTACTTTTGACATGGTAACCCTAAAAACACCATCGCGGGCCGTGACGTTTGTTCGGCGCCGTCGATCGATACTCCGCTGGCGCTCAAACTGTGCGCCGCGACACGTGCAACTTTTTTTGTCGTGTGTGGCACCCGTTTGTGTGTACGTTTCGATTTGGGATGGTCGCAATGGCGCAAGTTTTCGTGCCAAAATTTGTATTCGCGCCGAATTGTGTTGCCAACTTGAGATTTATAAAACGGGTTTTGAACATGTTCTAATTTTTATGAATTAAAATTTGAATTTATAATTTTTTTTTGTTTGCAGTCGTTTGCCTTTGCCGTTGACCGTCGAAGAAGTGAGTGAAATTTTTTATTATTATTATATCAACAAAGTGTTACCATCTGTTTATACAATTTGGTAACCGAGTACAATTGTCGACCTTGTATTTTGCACCTTAAGTGCGGATCGGTTGCAGTTTTGTTTTATTTTTTTGTACGATTGGCTTAATTTGAATTTAAATTTTCAGTACCAAGTCGGCCAACTGTGGGCCGTTGCAGAGGCATCGAAAAATGAAACCGGTGGTGGTGAAGGAATAGAGGTTATTAAAAATGAACCGTTTAAGGATTATCCTTTGCTCGGTGAGAATATTTATTTGTATTAGAAATAAAAACGATCAATTTTATTTTTATGAAAATAGTTTGATGTTCGTGTCGGGTGTTATTTTTTGTTTAATAGATTCTATTACTGGCAGTCATTTAATGAATTATATATCAATTGTACATTATTCGATGAAACATTTACGTTTATTTCATAGGTGGAAAATATTCATCCGGTCAATATACATACAAAATATACCATCTATCCTCCAAAGTTCCTGCGTTTATCAGATTACTTGCTCCCAGGAATTCTTTAGAAATTCATGAAGAAGCGTGGAACGCTTACCCTTACTGCAGGACAGTACTTACTGTATGTTTTTATATATTTGCATCGTTTGATACTTATTTCCAAACAAAAACTTTAATCCAATGAAATTTTCAGAATCCCGGATATATGAAGGATAACTTTATTATTTGTATTGAATCGTTACATGTAGATGATACAGGTGATAAAGAAAATGTATATATCTTTTTACCATTTTTTTAAATATTGTTCGAACGACATATTTGTTCATTAATTAACTTCTTATCTAAGGTACACGAATTGTCTCCGGAAAAATTAAAAACCCGAGAAGTAGTTTATATTGACATAGCTAATGATCCAATTCCATCAAGCGATTATAAGCCGGATTTGGATCCGACTACGTTTAAATCAGAAAAAACAGGCCGTGGACCCCTCACTGGTCCTAAATGGTGGTTAAACCAAAAACCTATGATGACATGCTATAAACTCGTCACTGTAGAATTCAAATGGTTTGGCTTGCAGGTATATATTTGTGTTTTAATAGTGTTTTATTTGTAACTTGTGATTATTTTAAATTTATGTTCAATTCATAATTTCAGAACAAGGTAGAAAGCTTCATCCAAAGATCAGAAAGACGATTATTTACCTCATTCCACAGGTAAATATTTAAATCATGCAATTCATATGTATATTTTTTTGTATTATATCTCATTCTTTGTTGCTACTTTCAGACAAGTAGTTTGTTGGCTTGATAAGTGGCACGGTTTAACAATGGCCGATATCAGAGCCATCGAAGAAAAAACTAAGGAAGACTTGGATAAATTAAGAAAACAGGGCGAAGTCCGCGGCATGAAGGCTGACGGAGAATAGATAGAAAAAAACGTAATCCAAGTTACCATAAATCAATATTAGAATATTAAAAATAATAAGTTAATATTGAAGAGGCAAAATATCTTTAGACCTAAATAATTGTCACAGACAAAATAAATAAAATTAATTTTGTTGATAATATATTAAATGAAATTATTCCAATTTGTTGTATATCGGATGTGTGTATGGTACAGGTAATGACAATTAGAAAAGTATTTAAATAAAATCTTATTTTATTAATAATTCAAATAACGCAGTATAGCTTTGTTATCTGATTATTTGAAAACCCGGCTGTTGAATTTTATTATATATGTATCATTATTTAAAAAAAGTCAACCAATTTTTTCGGGGTTGCCCATTTTTCAATCAATTTTGTTTGTGTTTATTTTTAAACTAATGTTTAGTAAAATTATACTAATTTGTGACATTGGTTTAAATTACTTTTATATTATATTATACATTGGGCCTTTTTTTTTTGAAGTATGTTTTCTTTTTATATTTTACATATAGTTTTTTTTTTGTTTTTTGCACCCTTATTAAAATTTAAGTACATTTTGAAATTTATTCAATTGAAATCTGCATAAAATATGACAATATGAAATCTCATTCACTGTCATCTGGTTTTTTATGCTTTCAAAGCATATTTTAGTATTTTAAAAAATGTACAAATTAAAAATAATTATTCTGTGTACATTGGTATATACTTGCATATAGTTTTGAACACCATTGTTTTTCATTAATATTTAAATCAATCTTCTTAATTTTGTTTCGGTATGTAGTAAAATATTGCTGTTCACTGAAGAGAACATTCCTTAAATTACTGTGATTTCATATTTACCCATAATTGAATTAATCAATTCCACAATAGCTATTTCTTAATTATAACCATTATATCAAAGACCACATTTATCTTCAATAAAACATTTGTACTTTACTTATTTAATTTATTTTCTTTTTAAATAAGTAAAATAACATTTGAAAAATCCAATAGATTCATATATAACCTATTGAAATCTTCAGGGATTTAATTTGAAGATGGAATAATGAACAGCAGAATTTTACTGAATATTTCATCATATAAAAGTAAGGAAACTATAGCGTCCTTTTAAATGTGTAACTTTTCTTAAATAATTTTAACTTATTTATTTTTTAACATGCATTAAAATGGCTTATGTTTGCTTTAATTTCATAGTTAAATGTTCTTTACATAGAAATATTATATTAAATATTGATTTTTTAGCTCTTGTTGTTTTTTGATATTTTTTCCTGTATTTGCAATAATTGCTCAAGACGATTCGTTCATATTTAAAATATATTTTAATACTAAGGAAATTGTTAGTGTTACATTTAATGCTGTTTTATTTCACATGAATGCAAAGTGGATATATTGAATACAATCTATTTATTCGTCAATTATGTACAATTAGATGAAACTTGTACGTATATTATATTTTGAGATATATGTCTGAAAAAAAACTATTTTTTTACACATTCTTGGCCATCGTTCATGTTCATTGCTGCACGAATATATTATTTGCATTTCTTTCAATATTAGCATTCACTAGACTTCTATTTTTTTTCTCAAAACTTAACGTAGAATTTGTTGGGTTACCAAAATAAATTTCACTATCAAAAATTAATAGTTATATTTCTGTATAAATAATAAATAATATTTAAGATAATATTTGTACAGTTATTCAAAAATGGTTCTTGATGTTTTTTGTGGCTTCGTCAGTAGGACTGAATCTAAGTAAGAGGATAATACACCTTTTCAGCGGCATTTGTATTATTTTTATGCTGAGCTGAAAACTCAATACTAAAACACACTATAAATGTTAACAATATAGAAATCTATCAATAACGAAACATTAAAATTTGAATGTTTGCTCCAGATCTAAAATTTTTGACTATTTAATACATGCCTGTTATTCAAATACAACATTTCTTAGTCATTACCAATTATACATATATTTGCTATCTTATTTATTGGTAATGTGACTGACGAATTTGAGAATAATAAAAAACTGTTGACTCAGTAACATGTCGCTTTTACTTGAATACGTTACTTGTATTTCGATAATAGTAATAGTGGGCAGATTAATTGTTTTGTAGATATCGAGAAATCTAGTTGTAATGACATTAGTGCTTTTAAAAATGTGCACAGTGAAACATAGGTTCATATAGAAAATTCGTAGAAAATAACTTAAAGTTTTACTGTTCTACTTTTACTGAAAAAAGTCTCAATATTTGATATTGAAGCACTATTATCATTATCGCTAAACTACTGTGTTGATATCTATGAAATAACCACTCTTACTGTGGATATTAATTAACTTACCTAAAAGATATATAAAGTTGGGATTACTAAATATTTTAAATCTAAAATATTTAAAAAAAATAAATGTATATTTTTGATTAGATTCAAAATTGAAATCGTTATTTTATTTAAATATTGACGCTAATCTCAGTGCGGTTGTACAACATGTCTTGTATAAGTATTGTACGCCCTCACTGCGAAAAGTACAATTTTGTGGTATTTTCACAGTATCAATATTGCGAGTATTATTAATTGTAGTTAATAATTTTATGAAAGAAATATCAAATTTTCATACATGCCAATTTGCAAATAGGGCTTTTTATATTTGCTACAGCAATAATATTTCAAGTATAACATGCGTTTTTGTCTATCGCAATATTCGGGATTCCATTGTCATTTTAATTTTTTTGATTGATTTCGTATGAGAGTTTATCAATCATTTTTTTATTTCACGTGATGTTATGTCTTCCGTGCTGAAAAGTTCAAAGAATTAATAGAAGATTACCGCACTTTACCATCGTCATTCGAGAAGATGCAACTTTTTTGAAATTATGATTTTCGGCATTGTCAATGAAAATAAAGCTCTCAATAGATAAATGCATTTCGTATGAAAATTCAATTATCGCTAAAGCTTCATTACAATACGCTCATGTAGCAATTGACACTTAATATTCGTTGTTTAGCAAACACATACACAATTCGCAAATTTATATAATATTGTTAATTGCTAAAAATCAATGCATGTGTTAATTTATAAAACCAGACGTTCAATAATACTTATTGTATGTATGTTGTTTATCTGCCACGATGTATATATTGAATCAAATTACATTAGGTAAGTCAATAGTATGTACATTGGGATCATTCATGTATATTATTTCTTCTGAAAATAAATTCATATGTAAATTTTTCTGTTGCACATTTGCATATAAAAAATAAACATAGATGAACATGAGAAAAATGTATGTTGTTAATATTGTTAAAAAGAATAGATTTATTTATCTATCGTAAGAAACTGTTGAGTAGACTGTTGGTATATCTTTAAAGTGTAAATGTTTTTTGTACTTACTTTTTTTTGAAATATTTTCGATTTCAAAACTGTAAAAAATATAAAATACATTAGTGGGACTATTTTATTGTTTCTTGGATTAATTTATTTCTGCTAATTCATAAGTTCGTTGGAAATACATATATAATCATATTTGCACGTGAAATTTAGAAATTATAAATTAATATCAAATATAATAATTATTTTTCAGTAAGTATAATAATCATTTGACACTAAACTTGAAAAAAGTCAAACTATAAATTTACTTGTTTCGAAAGTGAATCTATTAATTCAATTTATAATCGTTCTTTTTCTAAACTGCAATAAATAAATTTAATTTATAATAATTAGCAAGCAATGATAATTTTGACAATTTTTAAACTAAATCATTAAAACTGGTAAGTATTTATTTTAAAACTGAGCGTTTTACGTAATATAAAAATGATTATTAAATTTATTACAAAAAGTGATTTCTATTGAAATGGCCGATAAATCAACTAAATTGGTCTACAAAATTTTAACACAATATCAACGTATGGCAACATCAACAAATTTGATTTGACAGTTGTTTGCGCGGTTCGTTCCCGAGTCGAATTTTGTTCGTCGGAAATGTGACTAGTTTTAAAACTTTTCGCCGAAATTTCATTTTCAATCTCGAAATCATGGACTTATCAGGCGCTGGTGAAATATCCCCCGAAGAATTTTTAGAATGCCTCAAAGAGTTACAAAAAATGAAGGAGGCTAACGAAAAATATTTACTCGAACTTCACGAATCTCAACGAAGAGAGTTGACCGATGAGAAATTAAGGTTTTTGAATTCTTTGCGCACAAGTAATGAATTGAGCAGTTCTATTCTGCTGGACGATGACTTGCATGAGAATTGTGACACTTCGAAAGAATCCAAACTTGTGTGCACACCTGATGATGTATTAAATACTTCCAATAATCTTTCTGTAATCGACGAATGCTTAAATAGCTCTACAAAATCACGCAACAACCAACATTCGTTCACATCATTAAAACATCAGGTACTACCCAAAGTCAATATTGAAAGAATAATTGATGAAGTTCCCATCGTTCCGAAATTCAACGATTTTAACGCGCTTCTTGAGACTGAATTACAAAACGAATCGAATAAAAAAATCGTTGTGACGCCCAAAACACGTCAGCCTAAGAAATATTTGAAAAAAGGCGAAGGTATGCTTAGATTTAAAATGACTCACGATGATATTCGACAGAAAAAAACTAAATTACCGTGGCTCTCAACTAAACAACCTAAACTTTGTCCTAAAAAAGAAAAAGTTGAGACGAATGATGCCAAAGTTCCGTTGAAATCATCAAAAAAACAACTGTGTTTTTCTTCAAATAAGCCTGTATCAGAAATAGAAAGTATTGATTTTCATCGTACTCCTGAAAACAGAACATGGGCCAGTATTTTAGGTAGAGAAAATGTGGAATACGAAAATGATCGAAACTATGCATCAGATACTTCTATATCTATGAGTCCTTCTCTTAACAAAGTCGCCTCAAAAAAAGAAGTGGCAGAACAAAATTTGTTTGATTTGATTGAAAAAAAGGTGACAAATACCAGTTTTTCTTCTACGAATAGTTTTTTCGCTAAAATATTAGATTCTTGCAATTCCAGTAAAAATGAAAAATGTTCAGAAATTGAAAAACATTTGCTAGAACTTAATCCTTTACCGACAGAAGTTATATCTCGTTGCCGAAATGACTCCGGTACGTATTTCACTAAACAGATAAATGAATTTTCAGAAAATAATGATTTTGCACAAAAATCTGATGAAGAATCCATAAACAATTACGACAACAATAAAAATGAAAGTTCTGACTCTGAAGATACAACAGTAAGTTCTATTTCTGAAGAAACTTGTCGTATCGTTGACAAAGCTATTACAACATCGACACCTAATCAAAACTTTGTACCCAATTTTGGCAAAAAAGTGCACATCGTTGATACAAAAAATAATGATTTCAAAAAGAAAAATATTGTCATTACATTAATAAATAATAATGATACCAGATGTACTGAAGATACGTCCGAAGAGCGAACATTGACCGAAAGTTGCACATATGAAGAAAGCGAATCTAATGTTTGTGATGACGCATACCAAAAAGTTGGAAAAATTTTTGAATTGAGAATTAAAGAATTAGAAAAAGATGTAAATATTCTTCGAAATAATAATGTTCAATTGAAAGAAGAATTAGAAATGAAAAAAAGCGAATTAATGGAAGAAAAAGCCAAATTTGAAACTAAATTGAATGAAGAGAAGGTTATCGCTGAATATTATCTGGCGGAAGAAAGAGAAAAATTACAAAAAAAGATGTCCTTTTACGACAGACATATACGAGATATGAAGGGACAACTTTCACGTAAAGAGAAGGAAGAACAGATTCTTCAAAATAAAGAAATTACTGAATTGAAAGAACAATTAGAAGCTAAGAATGCAAAACATGGCGCATTACAAGCTAGATTACGAAATCAAATCAAATCGTTAGAAAATGAAAATAAAGTTCTAAAAGAAGAATGTGAAAAATTAAAAAAAGAGAACCGAAAATTGAAAAGTTCAAATGCAAGAACTAACAAATTATCTAATATAAAACTTTTAGCAGAAATCAATAAATCGTTGATATTGAAATCTAGTGAAAACGAAAATTTCGAATCGCACAAGGGAGTTTCTACAGAATCTCTAAATAGTTTTGATAAGAAACAAGTTGAGAACATAAACCAAAAAACTGCCAAACATAAATTAAGATCGAGAACTAAAAGTGCTCCTAATATAAATGTTACTTCAAGATATGCGAAATTTTTTAGTGAAAAAGATAATCAGAAAGAATTTCAAAGTGGCTATGGATTGGATTCTGAGGAAGAAAGTGATGGTGGTTTAAATGTTCAGAATAATTCTTTAGATAGAGAAAAAGAGCTAATCACATTTCCACAAGTATCAGATTTCCCAAATACTACAACTGATGAATATTCAAAGTATGATTTATTGAACAACATTAAAGAGAACAAATTAACTGGAAATAACATTACAAAATCACATAATCCATTACAAATCAATGAACCTCATGAAAAAATAAATCTACCAAAACCTAGAACCCCTCTACTAGAAACACAAAATTTTAATATACATGAAAGTACTAATGAAAATTTCGGTTCTGACAAAACAGAAACGGTTAAAAGTGACGGCAGTGTTGATATAAAATTCTCTAATGGAAATCACAAAACAATATCTGCCGATGGTTCATATTCTAAATTTGTTTTCTATAACGGCGACATCAAAGAAATATTTTATAAGGACGGTATAGTGAAATACTTTTATAAGGAACAAAACATTCATCAAACTTCATATAAAGACGGTTCAGAAGTTCTTCACTTTCCCGAGTTTGTCTATATTTCTATAAAATACCACATTTTAAAGAACGCATTTCATATCAAATTATTTTTGCAGTGATTACATTGAACGTCGATATCCTGATGGCACTGTACAATCCCACCTTCCAAATGGAACTATCAAATGGATAAAACCTGGAAAAGTGGAAGAGTGTCGATTTCCAGACGGTACTCTGGTTTCCGTCAATAACATTGGCGAACAGACAATTCGATTTCCAAATGGTCAAGTAGAGATCCACACTTCTGAATTCATGGTTGGTATAGTATTTCAATTATTATTCTTTTCTATTGACTATGATTGATATTAATTTTCAAATTGTAGAAAAGAGAATTTCCCGACGGTACGGTCAAAATAATTCATGCTGATGGCATGGTAGAGACAAGATTTGCTAGCGGAAGAATTCGAATAAAGGACAAATCTGGGAATCTCATTATGGATACTACAAATCGAACATCAGAATCATAACATTCCTAGTGCTGAAAATTATTTATGAAAAACCTTTCAAATGTTACGAAAATTTTATTAATTTATTATCTACATGTATACATACTAGAATATTGTTAATCAATAGGAAAAATATAATGTTACATTGACAATTGCTTTTTTACAGATTCTGTGATTTTTTTAGTGTGGGGTATACCTGGGATTTTAAAATCTAAAGGAGGCATATTTTCTTGTGTACCGTAGATGATTTTCAATCCTTCTCTAGCAGCCATTTCTTTGGCTATTTCCAAGCCTTCTCCATATCCTTAAAATAAATATACATATATCAACAGAAAATCGAAATACTTACTTGATTCGAAACTAAATTGTTTCTTTTCACTTACCTGTACTAAACATTTGTTTGTCAATATATATTCCAACTCTGTAACATGCAAGTAATGTATTTTTTCCAATTTCTTGTATAAGCCGAAATTCAGGTTTTTTTCCAGACTTTTCGAGAATATTAGTCAACATTTCTATTGGATTATCGATTTTCCATAACTCGTTAACATCTTCGCCATTTAATTTGACTATTACAAAATCTCTTACAAAGTGTGCAGCAGCATCATCTCCTGATGATTGTATTAATGCACCGACAATGGCTTTAAATGTTTTTGCTAAAGTAGCATCACTCGGAGGGTATTCCTGAAAAATATTGATGTTTAACTAGTCTGAAATTTTTCCTAAATTAAATTTGATAAGCAGTAACATTTACATCAGAAAGAATCATATCTTTAGTTCCTAAATGAAAAGATATTTGCGAAAGGGTTTTTTCTGTGGTGAGGTAATTTTTAATAGCGTGAATACCCTCTTTTGGAAAATTGGGGAGAACAGCTTCAAGATACAATGGAATATAACTTAGCATGAATGATTCTCCTAAAAAAATTGTATTGAATTAGTGTGCAAAGCAGATTCATAAATTGATGATCGCATATTGACAAACCTTGTTCTATAAGTTCAATATTATCCTTTTGATTTTCTGAAATCTCAATACCGACGTCTTTTTGACGTGATTCTTCTTTAATTACGTACGATCGAAAAGTAAATGCTGTTCTTAATAAATCCGGATCAAAATCTTCATTGACTCTCTTGCCAAATGCATATAATTCAGCCTCCTGGTTCCATTCTAAATAACCACTACGTGAAAGGGGCTTAGGTAGATTCGGTCTCATTTTCATTATTTCTTTCTTTTGCCTATTTTTAAATGCAGAAAGAACTGGGCGAGCCCAGCGATGCATTTGCCGTTCTACAAAATCAAATATTTTAGAATTTTGAAGGTTATGTTTGCAACATCGAAAATATTTTTACTAAAAGTACCGGTAACATTGATAAAACGGTGAGCTGCTAGATTTTCCGCTCTTGACAAAATTCCTATTGTATTTTTCCACATTTCGTATCTAATTAATCGATCTTAACTCTAAATAATTTCGGTAAAGATTAAACTGACAGGACGAACGAGTTATTCACTAGGGTTAACAGTATAAAAAATTATAAAACGATTGAAAAAATTTAGTATTACTTATTGGGTTGACAGCATAAAAAAATATGAGATATTTTGAAAAATGATTTTTTATAAAGAAAATAAAATATTTTTTTATCCAAACCGATATTTTATTAAAGATAAAAAATTAAAATAATTGATTCGAGGAATTTTAATCGCGATAAATGAATGCGAAAATTTTTCCGCACGGCAATGCGCTGCGTTGCTTTGACAACCGTCAGTTGCTTGGACAGTTGTTAGACTAACCGCATATGAGGTTAAAAGCTGATAACTCGAATTTGTACCCACTTCAAAATCATTTGTAACATGTTCAAAAACACCTTCCAGTCAGGATTCTTGTCTGTACTTTACAGTATAGGCAGTAAGCCGTTGCAATTATGGGACAAACGTGTTCGCAATGGACATATAAAGCGTATAACGGACGCCGACATTCAGAGTTTGGTTTTGGAAATAGTCGGTGCTAATGTTAGTACAGCTTATATCACTTGCCCTCCAGACCCCGAAGCTACTCTCGGAATCAAGCTTCCATTCCTAGTCATGATTATAAAGAATCTCAAGAAATATTTCACCTTCGAAGTCCAGGTACTTGATTTTGTTCATTATAAATATCATAAAATCGTAAAATAACTGAAATTAATACATTTTCTAGGTGTTGGATGACAAAAATGTCCGCAGACGCTTCCGCGCTAGCAACTATCAATCGACTACAAGAGTGAAACCTTTCATTTGCACCATGCCGATGAGATTAGACGAGGGCTGGAATCAAATTCAATTCAATCTGGCCGATTTCACTAGACGAGCATACGGAACTAATTACGTCGAAACGTTGAGAGTTCAAATACACGCAAACTGTAGAATTAGAAGAGTGTACTTCTCCGACCGTTTATATTCCGAGGACGAATTACCTGCAGAATTCAAACTATTCTTACCGATCCAGAACAAATCGAAAGCTGTTGTAGCAACATGATCGATATCTCGTGACAAAATTATTTTTATGTCGGACCAATTATATATTAGCTGATTAAAATAAAATAAAAAACCATTTCAGGCTCATTGTGTGTAAATAATAATAATGTGTAAATTAAGGTTGTTTTTTATATTTGGAAATCTACAATAAAAAAGTGTTTTGAGTCAATTTTTTTATTCAATTATTTGTCAATATGCTTTTAACAAAAAGACAAAAGTAATAGTGTAGTAGATTTGTTTACAAATGAGAGCAGCAGCACAGGACAAACACAGCCGCTGTCAGTAAAAACGAAACGAAAAAATAACTTTCTAATTTAGCTATCTAGATGTTAAATAAAATATATTACTTTCCATATTCTTATGAACATTTCATATGACTACTCTAGCTATAAATACACTATACACCTAGAAATAACGACAAAAAACGTAATCGTTCATTATGTAACCTGAAATGTTCATATGAATGAAAAAAAAACATCAGAATGTCATCTGCAGTTCATCCGTAATTTTATTTTAGAAATAAAAATCGTGCCATTTGGTTTAAATATGATATTAAAATATTCCGCCATAATAACTAGAGAACTTAGTGACTGAAATCGTTTCGATTTTGAGTCATTCAGAAATTGATATCTAAAATAGATTACTTTCTACTAAATTACTTCGTTGGGAATAACTGGAAATTCATCTTTTCAGAAATATCAAGAATTTCAAACAATGAAAAAACACTGACATAAAACTGAATAGTAGCATACATATGTTTATATCATAAAAACTACACTTAATCTATAGACATACACTACAAAATATGGGAAGATTTTTTTCATGTAAAAGAATAATGTATTTTAAGAATTTCATTTATAATTCGAAAATAATAATACTTAAGAGGTATATCATTAACATTAATTTCATGTTACTTTATATCTTCAATAATTTAAATCGCAGAAAGCTACTTTATACTTCATATACTTAATTTCATATTAGAAAAACCAATGCACTGATAAGACAGATAGAACCACAGATGTTAAAACACTTACATAGTCGTTACCTTATAATAAATTGCAATAAGCGGGTAATGTATTTAACAATAATTAAATATAATTATTAAACTAGTATATTACTTTTTAACAATAAAAAAAAATAACTTGATCAATCGCTCAGAAGTTAAACACTAATGAGAAATGGATTCGGATGTAATATAATAGTAAAACCAAAAACAAACGATTTAATAGATTGGTTTCACTTGGTAATACCGTTAGTTAATATACTAGGCATACTTGCACTGTTGCCACTCAACGAATTAATCCTAAAATCATCAAAACAATCAGATATAATATATAAATGTTTAATAATATTCATATTGATTTAAAAATGTAATTACCCATCTCCTGATCTGCCAGACCCTGAATGCGGTGTTACACTATCGAGACCCATTTGGGATAAATTCTCCAAAGCTGCTCTAGCTGATTGGTCGTGAGACTGTTCTGTGGTCAAACCTCCACCATGACACACCATTGGTGGTTCCGTTGACAGAGTCACTAACGAAAGAAACTCACCATGGTTTCCCTATTCAAGGAAAAATGAAATAAATGAAAGAATACATAATAAGTTATACAATTTAAAATCCTGTAAAACCTTTGGAAAATCTGAAAATTGAACTTGGAAATTGAGAAGCTTAGCCAAATACAAAAGTTGGTCTTTGGGGCGAATAACTTGACTAGTCTGTGAATTTCCAACATTTCCACTAGTAGTAGAACTTATAACAGAACTTGATATTGGCTTATTGTTGGAATTGATGCCTGAAAGAAACACTAAATTTGAAAAACAAATATTTCAATTAGATACAAATAGAATAATTACATACCTATATGCTGCTCTTCCTTAGCGAGAGCATCCGCTGTGGGAGATGTACCGGCACGCAGTAATTCTTTTGCGATTGTAGCAGTAGTTTGAACATTAACACCTAAAAATGCAGTCAATGTAAATTAAGTAAGAATTAAAGATAATTAAACAAAAAAAAGACTGTAACCAACCATTTTTCGTTGGTGTTTTGAAATGAGATAGAGGAGATGATAAATAATCTTGCATTAACAAGACACCTGGAACAAGTTGACGACCAGTGGCATTGGGACTAATACCTTCACTATTAGATAATTTCGAGTTTTCCAAAGAAAAGGTGACTTTTCGAGGACTCTTGTTAGTCTCAGATTGTTTTTCTACAGATGATTCAGGGGAACTCTTTGGTGAAACCCCGGGAGATGGAGTTTTACCCAATCCCAATTCGATAAGCATATCTAGCAAAAAAATTTAATTATTGATAATTTATCCCACAAATTTTCATACTGTATGAAATTGAAATACACACTTTCTGCAGCATTTCGTTTGGCAAGCTTTTTGTTGGGTCCAGCTCCTTTTGTTTGGTGGCCAGCCACTTCGCATTGAATTAGAAAACCTCGTCGCCACTGACCACGAGCTTCTTCCACCAATGTATAAGAAGGTTCATTATTAAATCCGCCACTCCTGGTGTTGGACCATTGTAGCAACCGAGAAACTGGGTTCAGCTCTAAAACTACTGTTGTTTCACCTTTTTCCTAAAACACATAATTCATATAATAGAAACAGTGTATCTTTCAGGGAACGAAAGAAACAATATAAAAAAATAATAATTTACTTTTATTAAGTTACGTGTTTTTTTCTTTGGCTGTTGAGGTTTCCTTTTTGGTTTTTGTATTTTAGGCTGGGCAACAGTTTTTTTGAAGGTCGGTAATTTCTTTAACTCCTCGAGCATCTTTTCAGCGGCTCGTTTTTTCGAAATTTTTTTGCTATTGCCATCACCTTCCGTGACATGTTCACCCACAGTGCAAGTGGTAGTAAACACCTAAAAAGCAAAGTATTCTATAGTTTTAGCATACTAAAAAACGATACTTTGCTTTCGAATGAAAATGGATTTCTACCTTCATATGCGGAGGTCCTTTTTCGCTTTTAACGCTAAAAGTAGCAGGGAGATTAAATTTAAGTGCTATTTCGTGCACCATAGATACTGGCGATTTTACATCACTACAACTTTTGTCATCTGAATCAACATCTGAAAATAAAGAAAAGTGATTATTACACGTATCGAATTAAACAAAATCATTCAAAAATCGTTATGAAAACCTTGACAAGAAGGTTGGTCTTTTTCATCACATTCATCCTTTTCGCTATTTCTCAGTTCCTGTAATGCCCGAGCTGCGGCGTCGTGCCTAGCAGCCTGAGGTGTCGATCCCTCACCTCTGAATACCCGCGAACCCACAGTTAATTTCACCCTATACGAATCTTCGTACGGAGATGGCTGCAAACGATTATCAAATATTAAAAACGACTTTCAATTAACTTATTACAATACACACAAAAAAAAAATTATTACCTCTCTGTAACCTGTATTAGATAATTTATTATACGGATATGCAAATCTATTATTTTGGTTAAAAAATCTTCCATTGGGACTATAAAATCGGCCATTTCGATTCACCGTCTGCAAATGCATCGAAGGTGGAGGTCCCAGTGTAGGATGAGGTCCCCTTGGGCGGAAAGGCACAGAAAATACGGGTCCGTTGCGTAACGTTTGACCCATTTGAGGTGGATGATGTTCTAATTTGTAAACTGTAGGTTCGCCTAGTTTCATTGCGAGAGCGTTTAATTCAACGGTGGGCATTATAGTAACTGAACCTACAATAGTAAACGTATAACAAAATTTGAAAAATACATAATAATACAAAAATCGACAACAGATTGTTATTGAATACCGTTAGTTCGACGATTGCGAAGAGCGCGAGGGGGTCGAGGTGGCGGTCGTGAGAAATTCGTACTACGTAAAGCCTCGGCAGCGACGGCATGTTGAGCCGCTCGGATTCTCGGAGCTTCGGCAGTGTATTCTTCTACGTTTTCTTTGTCTCCGTCGCCTAGTCGTAAAGCGACTGTGAATCGGCGGCGGTGTGCCGGTCCTTGTTCCGAAGTCAAACGGTATTGATGTTGTATCTGTCGTAAATAAAAGTCGATTAGATTTTATATACAGATACAAAAATATAACTTATTCAAACTCACTTTGTTGAATCTGGCCAATTCGTTGACCAAACACATGGGAGTTTTTTCTTTACTGCCGTTGACTCCGTTTCCCGGATCATTAGGTATGATAATTTCCGTTTTTGACATTTCCGATACTATAGTCGTTGACGGTTTTATTGAAAACTGTGATAAACCATTCGTAGACACTGTAGATTGTGTCTGCTGTTGGCTTACTGTCGATAGACTACCTATAAACAAAGAAAAGAAAAAATGTACACACAAAACTATAAATATGGTTATGAATCACAGTGATCACAAGCAAAACGAACGTTTTATCTGAGGAATGCATGAATGCATGATTCATCACTGGAAAAAAATTGATAATCATGCACTTTGAGTGCGTAAATTAATTGATTGACAAATTTGTAATTTAACATAAATAAAAATATATTATAAGTGCACACATTTAGTTTTATTTTTTAACAAATATTATTATATCTGTCAATTTTTAACCATATTTCAAAAAGTTCACATATTGTATAGAAGCACTTTTTGCCGTCTGAGTTGTTAGCATAAGCAAATTTAGACAATTTAAGGAAAAACGATATAAACGGCCCCACTAAGGGATTTCAGAAGGACTCTACACCCGAATTTGCAAAAGAGCCCAGCATCGATCGATTCTACAAAATGATTTTGTCACTATTTTCAACAGAATCTAATCATCCTGTTCGTCTCCATGTTATAGATAATCCAACTTATCCGAGAGCCAAACTCGTATCGATAAGGGATATGTACCATAAGAACCAATCCGCCCATGCCAACGGAAGAGGCTCTCAGACGAACAATACGCGAGTTTAGGTGCTAGACTTTTTGCTCGCCGACTCTCCACAAAGCAAATTACAATGATCACTGAGAGGTAAAGGCTGAGCAAACTGCAATGCATAAAATACAATTTAAAAAAAATCGACTCAAGCACCTATAAGTCCCCGTACGCACTTGCGATTTGAAGTCGCGCAATTTTTTGGTGAAAATGGCGGATTGATAGATTCTCAGAAAGTGAATCCATCAATCCGTCCATTATCACTAAACAATCGCGCGACTACAAATCGCAAGTGCCAGTTCCTGGCCTAATACGTTTTCGTTCGTTGCACCGAAAACTAGCCATACAAACAATTTACGCACCTAAAGTGCACCATAACAAAAAAAAAAAAACTTTTCCAAACCAAAGTTAACATCGACGAATGACCCAAATCGACAACAAACAACTTCGCAAAAAGTTTCATAACAGCGTGATATAACCTTGAATACAAAGCATAGGCCCGAAGGCGAACAGAATATCCTCGTAATTGATGTCGTCCTTCAAAAGCAGGGGCTCCGGAGGCGGCAGGAAGGCGACGACTGCCGACACCAACGCGGCCATCACCGCTCCGTGATGGAGCCTCATTGTCGCTCGTTCGACACGTTTAACTTTCTCCGGAGGCGGTAACGGTGCTACTGCCAATAAACGCCGACTGCCCACATCCATAACCTCAATGTTCGAGGCTGATATTGCTGTTTTCGGTGACTGTTCGGTTATCGTTTTGGTTTTTGTTGTGAAAATTTAAGGGGTTCGAATCGTTGGATGGTTATTGTTAAGTTTGTTGCATTGATGATCAGTGACGCGATTTGGTCTGTTTTGTTCGGAACGGTAAAAAAAAAGTTTGACGTTGACGAAATCAGCCGACGATTGCCCGAACGATAATAGGCTACTATTTAAATGGTCAGAATTTTTATCCCATTTGTCAGAATTTATTCGACATTGGTCAGGTTTTTAATCATGTTTTGGTTAGAATTTTAATAAAAACGGTCAGAATTAATATTGAATGGGTAGAATTTTAACTGGATTTGCCAGAATTCATATTAAATGGTCAGAATAATATTAAAAAGGCTACTATTTAAACGGTCAGAATTTAAATACGATTTTGGTCAGAATTTTTATAACATCTTTCAGAATTTATTTGAAATTGGTCAGAATTTTAATCAAAAACGGTCAGAATAAATATTGAATGGTAAGAATTTTAACTGGGTTTGCCAGAATTTATATTAAATGGTCAGAATAGTATTAAGAACCCTAATCTAACTTACTCTGACTGTTTCGTTATTAAATTCTGACCGTTTATTATTTCATTCTGACCGTTTTTGATTAAAATTCTGACCATTTAATTTTTTGGCAAACGATAATAGCACATACGAAATTGGCACATATGATGCTTTTCAGGGCAATTGGAGGACTACATGATGGTGAAATTATCCGATTAATGGTTTGTGGTTTATTTTAAGTCGTATTATTCGCGGATCGTGTTCTACGCTTGGTGTTTTGGTGCCATTTGTGTTACCGACAATAATCGATGTGTGTTAGTGTCGTTTGGGTAAACGTTTGAGCGCCGATGAAATGAGAGGCTAGGCAGTAAATAGTGCTTAACGCCAAAATTATAAAACTGAGTTTCTTTTATTTATTACAAAAATTAGTACTTTTACTACAGAAATTAATAAATAAACCTAAATTCTTTCAAAAGATGACAGTACTATGTTGGGTAACTACAAGTTTATTTGCATCTAAATGCAAGTAAACTGTTTTTTTTAATATTTCCAAAAGTGATAAATGTCTCTTAGCACTATTTACTGTTGAGCCCCATAAATCTTGTGGGATTTTTTTAATGTTATACTTTAATTGTTTTTTAAAAATATATAAAAATTTAATAACAAACAGAAAAATTGTAACAATATTACATAAACCATTTATATTTGAGAACATTTTGAAAATTTTCACTATAGAACAACTTTATTCACCTTATCAAAGACGAACTATTTGATTAAATATCTATATTTATTATTATCAAATAAACATTAGTATAAATGAAGATGGCATGTTTATTATAGAATATGAAGAAAATTTAATTGCAATTATTATCTATTATTTCAAAAAATCCCTGATATCGCATTCCGAAAAATAATCCTCTCTGTAAAAAGCAGCAATTTTAATTGGATAAGTCTACATTTTCAAAATGATAACTGATAACACAAAGCAATAAGCCTCAAATTTAACACCTCGTCGAATATGTGACAAAACAAAGAAAAAACTCTTTCTGGTATCCAAATCGACTTTACAATTGATACATAATCATACCGAGTTATGAGAAATTTTTTGAACACCTTGAATTTATAAACATTATAAATTATACTTCAAACGAATGAACCCTGGCTATGACCCATAATAATATTTATCATCGTAATCACGAGCAGCCCGCTCACACCTACTACCGGACAAAGAAACTTTTCCATTTGCTCTATTCCACTCTCGTTCACATATTTCAAGTATTTTGAAGATCACGATTCGGACAGAAACAATCGACCGACCACAAAAACCTGCAACGAGACAAGACCGAAACGCACCTGAGGTCGTAGTAGAGACACTATTCGTCGTAACTGAGGACGGCTGCGGCGTAGAAGTCGTCGTCGGCGTGGATAACGATGAATGGAGGTGATGAGACGGCGGGGGAAGCCGGTGCAGCTGAGTCGAAGGCGGAAGACGCGACCGCGACTGCAACACGGTGATCTGAGGCGGGGGCGCCGGGCAGCGCTGCACCCGCACCCTCATCCCCAGACCCATGTTCATGTTCCCGCCGCCCGTCTGCCCGATCGGTCCCGTGAGTATCCTGCAAAGAAATGTTCGACGTGAGATTTTTCATATACACGTCTACTTTTTGTATGACGAGAGCGCAACTAACGTCTCGCGATAATCCGCGATTTTTTCGGACGTCCCACAAAAAAGATGTTGAAAATAAATATCCAGTATATCAGAATCAGGTTTCTCAACGTACAAGTATCATTGAGGCTTTAAAACACTCATGAGTGTATACAATAAAGAAAAGGGGTTAACCAGACGTACAAGAGGGGACAATGAACGTTTACCCCATGCTATATATAAAAGGGATGGCAATAATTTATATCGAACACAATTGCAGACATAAAGAATTGTATATACGTGTGAAGGGATAAAACTTTTTAAAACATTAAATCGAATACGATTCAAAATAATATCCGCGATAAAAATTTGTTGTTACAATGCAATATTTTCAAACGACTACCTTTTAATATTATGTGACGAGACGATAAACCATTTCGTCCATTTAAAGATTGAACGATTAAAAATTTGACCACACACTCGCACGATATTTTAAACTTTACGAGCTCTTTATTTTTAACCATCGATTCCAAAATAAACATGATTCGACCATCGTATACACACAATCGTGACACAAAACTGCATCACGAAACGTCGGATACCTCGGCTGATCGCGATGCAACGCCGGCTGCATATGATGCTGCTGCTGTTGGGGCTGCTGCTGCTGCTGTTGGGCTTGATGCTGATGCAGCTGCCTGATGGGTTGTTGCTGATGCAGCGCATGATGCTGCTGATGATGCGGCAGAGGATGGGGCTGCTGATGCTGCTGATGGTGCGGGTGATGATGAGGGTGATGCTGCTGATTGAGGGGCAGGGGGTGCGCGTGGTGGGGATGGGGCTGATGGTGCGGGTGGAGCTGGTGCGGGGGTTGGTGGGGGGGTTGGTGGTGGCCGTGCATGCCGTGGGGGTGCATCATCGCGGGGGGGGCGAAGTCGCGGGGGTGGCGAAGTCGCAGGGAGGCGGAGCCCCGTCAGACCGCGCTCCGCCCGGCTCCCCGGCTCGGCCGCCGCCGCCGGTCTAAATGGCGCGGTGCGCGACCATGGCCGAAACGCACGCACGGCGCATTGTCAAAATGTACGCGTCGAGGCGGATTTTCGATTTAATGCGCCCGCGAATGGGTTGTTCGCGGTTTTTCGATCGCGGTTTAATTTATTGGAAGTGTGGGTTCGTTTATGAAATGCGCGGTTGGTGGTGGTCGTTTTGGGTGTTTTTATTTTTTTGGGGTCGAGTGTGACGGGATAGGGTTTTGTTTCGAATTCGATCACACCCAAGGATACGTTTTTGATGTCGTGTTAAAAAATGTGTGATGGGCTTGTGAAAAATGGAGAAAGGTTCCATCAATGTGAAAAAATCATGAAAAAATATTGTGAATTTTCATTTGATAACTATCTTTTTATACTCGCCTATTCCGAATTTTACTATTGTGACATAATAATACATGTTTTTTTTAGACTTTTAACTATAAAACATGGTTTTTTTTTTCTTGAAACATATTTACATAATTTAAAAAAAATTCAAAAATAATAGATATTTTTTAAATACAGTAATCCTCTCTATAACGTCCCCCTCCTATAACGTCATTTTTTCAAATGCATTTAAATTCAAATTTTTTTAATTGTTTTCAAATATATTTGAAAAAAACAATTAACTCGTAAAAATATTTTAAAAAAAATGTTTCATTTATAGATTTCCTAAATTCCCGCCTATAATGTCGAAATTATTTTGACCTTATAGGGGGTATTACTGTATACAAATTATTACTATTATAGCAATAAGCGTACAATATTATACCGAAATTTCCTTGTATTTCGAAGCGTTTACCGTTTTATCGATAAACACCCACGTTGATAAAACAGCACGAGTTTATATCACAATTTACTCGCTTTATTGTTACAAAAGATAACTGCGTACGAATTTATATAAATAGCCGAATCTTGATAAGCGCAATACTTCAAATAATGCTTTTCGTTTACAAAGTTCCAGTCTGAAATTCCACATAAATCAATACGAGGCGAACGGCATTAGTGCATTCGAGAAAAAAATTGCCGCATCGGAATAATCAATTTTTGATTTTGTAAATAATGAAAACGAAACGGAAACGCTCACTGCCATCTTTCAAAAGCTCCGCACAGCTATTTCCCATTTTCCGATTTTCCTCGGTGCTTGTTCGTGCCGTGCGAGATGTCGGTTTTGACTTGGTCACTATTTTTTCAATAGCACGATTGTGCTATATTATTGATCGAATATATAACGTAAAAATACATGAAAAATAAACGATTTGAATATTTGAAAGTTAAAAAAAGCAATATGCTCTGGAGGAGCTGGGATTTGAACCCAGGACTTTCAGCATGCGAAGCAGACACTCTACCACTGAGTTACACCCCCGATAGAAGTCTGGATGAAAATAAATGGTCAATTCCAATATGGGCGATAATTTTTAATTTATATTCATAACGATTTGATATGATACTTAAATGACGATTTCTAATCGTTTAAATTCTGTTGTGGACGCGTGTATAACACGCGTATCATTTTTGTTGATAAATTGGTCATTTATATGTTTGGCAAGTGCCGTACATATCGTATGTACGATGCTATTGCTTTACGAATTATATATATTTTTCAAAAAAGAAAGTCATCATATTCGAAATCGAGCTTTCTTTTTTTAATAGTCAAATTTTCAATAGTTGATATAAATAATATATATTTTATAAATTTCCATCGAATAATAAGACAAAAATATTTATTGTGTATAAATTTGCTGTTTAATAAATAATTTATTTACATTTGTTTTTTAAATAATTTAAGTGAACAACTTAAAATAAAATAATTTATAAAAAAAACCTATTTTCTAATGATTTGGTTTTTAAACGTGGAGTAACAATCGAAATTCTGTCGCAACCAACTTTAAAAGCTACAGACATGTCGAAATTTCGAATTTTTACCCTTCCGTTAATAATTTAGTTTTCGCTGGTTACTGAAGATGTGGACGAAGATGAGGTAGACGGGTTCGAATAGCTCGACGAGGACGACGAAGAAGAGGAGCTTCCAGGATAATAAGCGCTGTAGGCTACATTATGAGCTGAAGCTGTGTCCCAAACGCGGGCATAAGGTCCAGTCGAAGATGGTTCCCATTGAGGGCTGTACGAATCTACTGGGGTTGCTGCAGATGGGGAGGAACCGGCAGCTGGTCCGTAAGCTGTTGGTGGAGGGGTTGGTTCTGGGGCTGGGGCCATGCTCATCGGCATTGGCATACCTTTGAAAATGTTAGAACGATTATTATCGATCGTATTTTGGTTATTTGAATGCTTTTTATGTTATACCTCCTTTCTTGAGGAGTTGAGATACGAGGAATCCGACAACGAGGACAATCGCTATCTTGCTGAGAATGAGAGCTTTCATCGCCTTAAAGCCGATCAATGCTACAAAGATGGGCATCAACATCTTCATCTTCAACTTGAGAAGCAACAAAACGGGCAAAAGCAACTTCTTTTTCAAAATACCACGTCCTGAAAAACGGAAACATTCAAATAAACAAAAATTGAATCATAATTCATATTGTACCCGCATTTGATTATACCTTCGCCATTTTCGGGGAAAACGACGTCGAGTCCTCTATCAGCTCTGTAAGTAAGCTCGGCGCCATCGAAGACGTATTCGGGAAGATGCAACCTGAACTCGTTCTTGTTCAAGATCCTGGCAGCTCTGTCGTAAATGACTTTGTCGATGTTTTCTGGGGCGTAAGCTCTCGCGCTTTCACCTCCCAATCCCAACACATTGTCCAAGTAGGCTAAGACCTTCGACTTGAGACATTCGGTCGCCGATTCAGCAGTGAAACAGTCGTCGACGATAGCCGTCAAAAGCTCGTCTCCACTCTTGATCCTCGGCGTCTCGACGAGGATCTCGTTGCTGAACACGGCACCCTGGCAGGTGGTGAAAGCGAGAGCGATCGCTAACAGCGGCAAACACTTCATCCTGACCCAACGTCTGCTTTTGACCGTTCGACGTTATGGATGTGGTAACTGGAGTACGGGCGGTTCGTGTGTGCTGCACTTTTAAAGTGGGCTTGGCATTTATACTCGGAAGTGTCGCGATAGAGGGGCATCGACATCGGCGACATGCGTATTGAATATTGATTTGAAATTAATCCAAGTAGTGGCATTCGTCCGTGCGCCGTCGTTATTTGGCCACTGTGCTTCCCTATACGATCGGTTCAAGTGGGACGCGCGGGTCGAGAATGGTGTTCTGGGTCCTCCACAAGGAACTAGGTTTTCTCGGTTTGGACGGTTTCGGATTTTCGCTTGGAAGGAAGATGGTCATATTTTGTCGAGGAAATGTTTTGTTTTTTTGAAAACTTTTTCATAAGGATGGGATATCGAAACGAATTGTTTTTCTATGGAAAATTTATCTAGAATAACCTTCATGTAGATGATATATCTTTGGGGAAGTATTTTATTATATTCTAGTAAAATATTTGTTGATATATTGAAAAATATATTATTTGATGATCTGTCGGAGAAATTATTGGAAATTTCACTAATAAAAACTGCATGTCCATTTCAAAAAATTCAATATTTTCGTATTGTTCAAAACTTCACTAAAAGTTTCGATTGAATTTGAGTATTTATTAAACTAAAACAAAAAAGTATACTGTCTTAAATATGAGTCTGTAATCAATATTAAAATTTAATTAAAATATCTTTAATGCATTTTATTTTATAAAAATTTTCATTGTCAGTTCAATGAAAACTCACTAAAAATTCATATGAAGCGGAATGAGATTAAAAGTAAAAGGAATACATACTTTACAAACAAAAAGCTTCAGAAATGAAAGGTTTTTTGCAATATTTTATAAACAAGCCAATATAATTTATTTACATCATTTACTAGGACGTAACCTGCTACTGTTTAAAATATTTTGATTAACTGTGTTATGCATACCGTATTCGCATAGTATAAATTTAACGGTATGCCACTTTTACTTCTGGACTAACATTAGCATTTCAATTTTTGATAGTCGGATTGAAATTTTCAGCACGTCCTCGATCGTATTACATTGTGAATATTTTTTTCAAAAGTCATAATTGAAATTTTTATGCACATAAAGTGTTACTTTGCTTTCGAAAATATTAGCCAAGAATAAAAATTATTTCATGGGTACATTAGTAAAATATTTGAGAAAATTCTAATTTAGTGTAGGTATTAAAGCATTTAGTTAAAATTTTATTTATAATTCACATCAAATCAAAATGTTATATGGGATAATATCATGAAAAAATTGAAGATTTGGTGAAATTCGATGATTATACTATCGCACAAATTTATTTCCATTTTTATTTGATTATAAAAGCATTTCTATAAAAAAAACACATGGTATCGGTTCAACAATGGTTATATCAAAACATCAATAATGTCGATTATTGGGTTATGAGGTTTTAAAGACAAATTCCATTTAGCGTCAACAACAGGTAGGATAGTGGCCCAGGTCACTCAGGAATGAACACTATTGTGTCATACTTCGCATACTAATTAAAAATGTTTTATTTTTCAGCATAAATTTATTAGATTATAATTCAGTTACATTGATTTGTTTTTATGATTGAACAAATTGGTCATTTAAGCGCTTTTAATAAAAACCATATGCGATAATTTTCATTTATGAAGAGTCAAATAATTTTTTGATCAAGGAAATATTTTATTTGCAGTTTTTGTGTTCACCATTATGTTATTGCTGCTATTTTTTTATATTAATTAAAAATATATACAATAACAGTGTAAATAAACTAATTAATCTCTCATGATCATTATAGGAAATAATATATTTGAACTCAAATTATAAAACTCTAAGTTCGTTTTGTAATTAATAATATACTTTTTTGGTAAGTCTTAACAAAAAAAAATCTTTGTTATTTATTTATTTTCATTTCAATCTTGTAATACGTTATTTTATTTTTAATTTCAACTGTGATTGTAATGTTTCTTACATATTCATGTTTTTATATTTATTTTTTATATGAAATTGCAAGGGTAAAATAAATTCATGTAAGTAAGTTTTCAAATAAATAAATCTTTAATAAATAATAAATATAATACAAATTAATTTAAAGGGACGATTCCATATTTAATCTAAGAACACACTCGACTAGGTATCGTTGAACGTTCTTAAGCATAAGCATTGTAAGCCATCTTTTGTGCGTTCATTTGAGATTCATCCACTGATCTGCGGGCTCTGTAGTTGCTGGAAAGGGCAGCATCCCAAGGTCCATGAGCAGATATTTGTGGGTGAGAATGATCAGCAGCGATCTAGATAAACGAAAATTTCAGTAAATATTATAAAATTTATAATAAAATACATAATGAGAGCTATAGCAGTACCTTTTTGCAGAGTTGGAAGATCGACAAAGCGACTGAGATAACGAAAGAGAAGAATGACAATTGGAGTGCGTTCCAGGCTTTCAGACCCAAGACTCCGAGGGCGAGGGGTACCAAAGTCATGGCTTTCAAGAGGACGAAGACCAAGATGGGGATGAGGATCTTCTTCAATTTGGATTTGCCACGGGCTTCGTCGGCGAATTGGATGTTCACATTCAATTCTTCTTCGTCGAGATTGCGTGGGCTGACGGTGACTTTGGTTCCTCCAACTGGGAGCTTGAAGGTGACATCGTGGGTTTGGATGTAATCTTGGACGGTGTCGATGAAGTCTCCGGATGCAGCACGTCCAGTTACTTCGTTTCCATTGTAGTTATTGCGTACAACCTCAACGGTTTCGGAAATCTGTAAATAAATATTGATTTTATTTTATATCGATCAGATCAGTTTATTAGATATGATGAGTTCGTGTTTTGACCTGATATGAGTCTTTTTTGAAGATGGTGTCCAACAGTGACATAACTTTGTACTTCATGCAGGAGATGGCATCGTTGCCTTCTGCACATCCAGACCTCATTTCTTCAACGAGACTGTCCATCGGGGTGCCTTTCCAGAAGGCGGTTTTCGCTGGTTGGGCCACAGCGGAGCCGAAGAGGGCCAAAGCCAGGATACAAAACACTTTAGCGGACATTGCTAGGTTTTGTCTGTTCGTCACAATTGTACTGTTGACAGTTGGAAGGATCGAATTGAACTACTGATTAGTGGGTGCGGACGCGCTTATTTATACCGCAATTTCTTTCGAGCATTGCAGGACGATATCGAAGGGGCTTAATGTGTTCGAAGAACGGTCAACTTACGACGTTTTGTTTTCGAACGATCGCCATATGTAAGGGAAAGCAATTTTCAGGAGGATCTTCGGCTTCGATTCTAAAATGTTGCTGGTTCGAAGTTTCGGGTTGGCGCTTACGACATTTTCTTCGTGTGAATGCATGTTGCATACAATGGTAACGTGAAGCCCGATTTGTGTAAGGCGGTCTATTTTGTCTTTCTTTCTTTTCGATAGAATTGCATTGGGAAAAGTGAGACAGTTGCATTGTCATGAACTTGAGGAAGGTATCCTGTTGAAATGCTGAACGCGTACTGAAATTAACGTGAATTGCATATTGATCATTACCTACTGCACTTAGCGCTGATTTTCAGTAAATATTCAATGAAACTGAACTGATATTAGCATTTTTATAGTTTTTTTTTTCAGTGTGATTGCACTTTTTATTCAACAAATGCTATTGAACTTGAATTGTTACGTAAGAAAAACAATGAATTCTATTCAATTATAGTATTGCGCATTGTTATGTGAATTTGAACATACATGACGAAATATTTAAAGGATTTTATGATTATGAGAATTTTAAAATTTTCTTAATCTTTGAAAATTTTCGATAGATTCTACAAAATATTATTATTTCATTTTAAATTAAACATTACGTATTGATACACTATGCTTCGAATACATGTTTTGAGAACATAGACTTATAGAAATATAGCTTGCGAATTTTGAGAAAATTATCTATTAAAATTTGACTTAAAAAATAAATTCGGTTATTTTTAAAATTTCTATAAGTCCATCTAACGATAAAATAAAGCTCTATAAGAGACATGTGAACTACTGAGAATTTGCATACAAATGGTGTTCAAGCACTTTACGATTACATCGTTAACAATGAAAAATAAAACGAAGCATGAAAATTTATGTGTTAATTTTTTTATCTAAGAATACGATTTGGTTTATATATTAAAATAATAAAATAAATAAATTGAAGAATTATTTTTTAAATGAAATTATTTGGTTTTATTGCACTTTAATTATTTAGATGATTATTTTTTATATGTATCAAATTCATCACAAGAAAAATTCTAAATCTGCATAACACCTTCTTCACCATATTTACGAAAATATTTAACTTCTGAAAACATCAGTTTCATACTTAAACCGTATTAACAATATCCTAATCCATCATCTCATCTATAAAAACCTATTACAAAATCATCAACTATGGAAACTTTTACTTTTCCCGATATCGAACCGATTTTGTTTTCGCTACGTCCATCGGCTGACCAGGATTCGGAACTCGAGGCATCCAGGCCATTAGGTGATTGTTTAAAATTCAATTCGTCATCTAAGCGAAGAATTCGCATCAGCCTACTTACTCCAGGATCGGACAGCGGAACTCGATGGCCACCGGAACATGAGCCAGCCAAGTCCTTATGGGCAACCGTCCTTAATGAAGTATGAGGGGCTTTTCATTTCGGATTCGCTGAACATTAACGGATCCGTTATTGGAACCTAACTTTCTCTAACGATTCGGATGATTCATTTATAGAGCTTTGAATTGGTTTCTATGACTTTTCATTTTTATTTTTCAGCTTTCATATTCTGTTTATCAAAAGGAAAGGCCTAATTCGACGTTTTTTCTTTAAATAACATCTGAGTTATTACATAAGTAAATTATGAGAAAAATAATATAATGCTGCATGAATGCAAATTTATATTTTTTCAAGGAAATGAAAATCGTTTTACATTAATATTATTAAGGTGATAAATTGGTTAACAAAAAAAAAATTGCGGTTCTGACAAAATATAGTACTATATATGCATTTACACCATGAAATTCAAGATGAAATCTTTTAATACGAAAAAATATTTTTAGTCGTTTGGTTTAGTGTTACACATTTTCTACTGCATAATATTAAGCTTTAGTGATTGTTTTCATAACTTGGTCATATAATACTTAACGAGAAATAATTTTCTTTTTTTTAAATATCTATCGTCTTTCAATTTAATTAAAAAGTTAGCATCGTGTTTTACAAGTGACAAATAACTTATTGCAAGCAGTTCTCTAAGATAACAATGTTGTCGTAAGAATATCAATCAATACAATGGAAAGTCGAAAAGTTCGATAACATCGTAAAAGCTCTCGCCAAATGAATACGTGAGTGAGAATACTTGTCCATGATTTGTTGAATTATTGTTCGATATCTCTAATGTGAGTTCCTATGAAAACTAATGAGAGACTAATTAATTCGGGAAAAGTATGATCGATAGAAAGTTGGAAAATAGTTTTGTAAAATGGTCGCGTATTAAAAATATTTGCATGTCATATGAAAGGAATTAATTTCGTTATATGTAAATTAGTTTCTATGAACTTTAGATTGGTCCAGTCCATAGAATCTAAAAAAGAAAGCATTATGTTATATGGCAATAAAATTACTCGTATCGAATGCGGTAATATTGTTATACACTAAAGCCATTTCGTGAAATTGTGCAATGAATATATCGATAAAAATTGAAAGTACTCTTTTCAGACTATAGAACTTTATAATTGACTATAATCGTGATATAATGTAACGAGAACTATTGTAATATGAGCTTTTATAATATGAGCTTTCCTTATATCATAATCTATCCACTATCTATTCTTATTATGTCAATGTGTTCATATTCATTCATGAATATTTTAACACAGGGAGTGTTTGTTTTATTTATTTCTAGCAACTTTGAAACATCATTATTCTTGTTGTCATATTTAAATCAACGATTAATATAAAAAGGTCATTTTAATGAAAAATAAAAAATAATTTCAATCATTTTATTTCTTATTAATTAACTTCAATAAATAATAAATTAAGAACGATCAATAAATATTATAGTAGTGCATTTTTCGGTTTCGTTTTATTTACAAATAGGCGTTGTAAGCCATTTCTTGAGCATTATCGAAAGATCTTTGATAAGGTCCGTGATGAGGATCCCATCCTGGAGCAGGAACGTGTTCCAAGTGATGGTGATGATCGTGGTGTGGGTAGTGGATGACTTCGTAGTTAACTACCTTAGGCTTAGTGAATTTGAAGATCACCATAGCGCCTGAAAAATAGAAAACGATTAAATAAGAATATTTTTACGATGTCCAAATCAATTGAAGTAATTTGTACCAGATAGAACAATTGAGATCAATCCAAGAGTGAGAGCTTTCCATGTTTTCAAGGCAATGAGTGCCAACGCGAGTGGTACTAAAACTGATGCTTTGAATTTGAGACCAAGAAGGAACGGCATCATGACTTTCTTGACGAATCCACGACCTATTCAAAAAAACGTTTTATCATAAATAGTCATAACTTTGAGCATTATAACATTATTTCGAAATATACCTTCAGCTACATTTCCTTCAGATAATGGCACATCGAGTTCGCTGGGTAATCCTTTAAGCAAAGGTTTCGGTACATATTCTCTAGCAGCTCCAACAGTCAACTCTTCAGGTACTTTAATTTTCAGAGTATGAGTGGCCAAGAAAGCATCGATGTTTTCGAACATCTGCATCTGGTCATCTTTGACGTCTCGACTCTGCTCCGCGTACCCAGTCCTGACCACCTTCAAGTCTTGGGTAATGCTGATCTCGTCCTGATCAGCGACCCTGCTCATCCAGGAGAGGGCTTTGGGCTTCACACAGGACACGGAGTATTGACTGAGACATCCTCTGTAGATGTCAAAAGCCAAATTGGCAGCCGAATCTTCGTATGCGGAGGCAGCCGCTACGGCCACCAGGAGGATCACCAGCTTCGTCATGGTCACCGTCGACGACAATGCAATTGGTAGAAAGGCGTCGGTCCCGAGGAACGATCGGCTGTCGAATGTGTCGCAGTTAAGGTCAGGGCTTGGTTTTTATATGACCGTTTAAAACGCGTCACTGCTCCTCGTCGACTTTGCCGTTTCTGTCAGCGACCGCCTCTTGGACAGCCGGGGAAATTAGGTACGTGGACGTGCTTCGAATGTGAAAATTTGGTCCGGGACGATGTTTAATTACTCGATTCATCCTCGGGATATTGAATAGGGTTTTCGTTGATTGTTAATGTTTTGAGTTTTTAGTTGTGAATTAATACTGAAGGGTTGATTATGATTTTTGAGGAACGATTCGAGAAATTCGACTGGGATCAGATATTTTAATGTTTTTACGAAATATTAATTGATTTTTTTTAATCTGTTTTGATTATGAAAAATTAGATCGTATATTTAATATTGTATTATATATGAATTTCTAGATATCAAAAAATGATATTTGATCGAATCAATATAATTATTTTGTACAAACGTATGCAATATTATTTTACATAAATTGTGGTTCTAATACCAATTAATTTTTTAAATAAAAAAAATATTTTTTTTAAATCCCAATTACAATGATTTGGTAATAATCAAAACAAAAAGATTTTACACTAAATAGTTTGACGTAATTTTAGTACATTTTTTCAATTCCCCAGTTACAAATTCGATTGAATATGTATGTAATGCGACACATGTACCGCATGACAGTGACATTCCTCATATTGACTTCACTTTCTCCTTTACATCGTGCATTATAATGAGATACATCGAAATGTGAACATCGGATAACGGATTTGTGATTCGAATTCAATCAAACTTTGATACCGTTTTAATTTTATTCAAATACATGCTATTTTATGTATTCAATGCATGGGTACATGGACGCCCTTTGAAAACATCATTCTCTTTATGATTATAGCAATATATTTTTTGTTTTATTTTTAAATAAATGTTATAATTTTCATTATATTCAGATTATGGAGCTTAAAATAAGTTTGTTTCTTCGAGAATGCATAGATGTCGTCATTTTTTTTTTAATTTAATCTTATTGTGACATACTTCACTGAAAAGTTTTTGAAATTTGATAAGACGAACATTATTGATTTCAAATAATTTCCTAATATTATGTATTTGTTTTAACGCTCAAATAGTGCTGTTTTCAAACAAATTTTCTATATAGCATTCGTATTTATTTTTCAGACAGTTCTAAAATTAATTTTTCACATTTTTTTTTTATTGTTCAAAATGAAATTATACACTTTTTTGAAATGTATTAAGCAAGTAAAACGACCTTTATATGCTTATAAAAATTGCCTATTAAAAAATACATTTCATCTGATTCTCTGTGTGATCGGTTGTATAACCAAGAACCAATACCAATAACCAAATAAGAATTTATTTTACAATCAATATCTAGCAAATATTGACAAATGAAAAAAAAAAATTACTGTTTTGAAGTATATTTTTTATTAAAAAAAAAAACAACAATATTTCTACATACAAAAATTTCAGTTAAACTGAAAATTACAGCAAGCTCCTCCACACGAACAGGGTAAGAATTTTATTTACAAGAATTGTTTGCCTTTACCCAAATTAACCCGAAAATTGAAATTAGGTGACTATGCTGTAAGAAATAAACGTAAAACATAAATGACTCCTATGTTGGTAAAATTACAAACATCATACCATATGATAAATGTATTAAATTACAAGAAGATTTCCTTAATAAAAATCATGGCTAGCACTACCCTCGTTAGTATTTTCATATAGATAAATTTACAATAAATAAATAAATAAATAAATTAACAAATAAATAAATAAATAAATAAATAGAGAAAACGACTAAATGGATTTCATTTTAAATAAATACTTAAACGAGAAAGTTTTTTGTTTTAAAACTATGTAAATAATATTCAAATAAAGTAACCCTTCAATCAAATCCCATATAAAAACATTTGACTATTAAAAAACTCATTAACAATAATATATGTACAAATAAATAATCAACAAATAATGAGAAGAATGCTACAGGTAAATGCAAAATTCGAGGTTAACTTTATCTGTGCTTGGCACTTAATTCAAAATAACAACTAAAATTAAGTAACAGATTTTCCTTGAAAATTGCTATAAGTTTTCTTTATCATACAATATTGTACAAATTCTTATAAATGCTCCTATTAATAGATTTTAGTCTAGGTACATTTTGGTTAGTGTATAAGTGACATATTTGAGTCAATCATTAGGATTTAAATTATATTTATTTTTTTTTCTTCTTCATTTCCGTATTGATAGGACATTGAGGATACAACACCAAACAGTCCCTCTTATCTTGACCATCTCTCGCAGCTTGCACATATCTATAAAATCTCAAAGCTGCAGAACTTCCAGGCGTAGGTTTTTGAAGATCGCTGGCATCTCTGAAAACAAAAATGAAAATCATCAGACATTTCCATTAAAAACATAAATAAATCGAGATTAATCAATGGAAATCGATCACACGCGCACGCAATGTACAATAATTATTGCACGGAAGAATAATTCCCTACTAAAAACAATACAAATATGATAATGTGGTTATAAATAAAGTGAAAATTGTATTGATATGGAAACCGATCGGTTGACCGATATTTTCACATTCACTGGCGGCTTTGCACCGATGAATTTTCAAATGTGACGTGACGATTTAGCCGGTTTCAGTTTGTCGACGGTACGAAAGTGATTCGTACATTTTCATTGTCGACCACAAACGCATTCTTAAATATCATTTCTCTTCTAGCGTTTCTATTTGTGGGATACATAACTCGATCGGAAAATTGAGAGAAAATCATATTTGTGTGTATCGACTTTTTTCATTATATCAACGCGCGTACGTGTCCGTTTCGAGGCTACACAATAGAACTGTGTGTACGGAATCCATCAATAAAGCTTGCGGAGATGATTTCACCATTCAACGAGGCATATTTATAGAATAAAATAGATTTTTTTTATGGAAGAAATAAGTATGGTAATAACCTGCTGAGTTCGTTCGAAATGAGGTTGCTGTGTGGAGCGAATTTGGCTGGATTCTTGTACATTGAACATACGAGTCTTTCTCTGCAGGGTTCGTCGTTGAAACTCAATCCAGCGAATACTTGGTCCACTCTTTGAAGAATTGGCGAATAGAATGGATCAAATACAGGCACTGACACTTCGTTCTTGGCAATCTGAAAATGAAAAAAAGCGCCTGTAACTGTCTGTCATTATGTCGCATTTACTGTTTTTGCACAGTAACGGTTGATGTAACGTTTCCCGAAATTTGTCATATTAAGCATCATAATATTAAATTGTGCAAGTCAATGCACTTTGTTTAATCTAGATTAGTTGTGGTGTTATTTAAGATTCTTTAGAAAGAAAGTAGTTTACATTGTAGTATCTACATTTAAACGCACTTAAGGTTAATTGGATGTGGACCGTTAAAAACTATTACGCTTTTTTCTATGGTTATTCGCTTGTACATAAACAGCGTTGATTACGGTCATTATTCACGTCATAATGAATGTCTTTTCATATTTGACATGCTCTGCTGCATTTGTCTCAACAAATTAAGCTCTAATTGTTTGAAATAGGAAATAATAATATACATATTGATTTCAGTCATTCGAAACAACATACACATTTTTTTAAATTAAATGAACTCTTTAAATTAAATTTCACATCAAGAAAAAAAAATTGAAAAAAGCCGTCTGTCTAGATTAGAAAAATATATAAAAACCAATGTTAAAAAAAATTAAATTTATTTTAGATCATTATAGACTTCATTGGTTCTAATAAAAATAAAAACAGACTTCTTTTAACCAAATCTGAAAATTTCAATACGACTCGTATCTCGCCAGAGTTAACGCAAGTACGATAATTACGCAAATTGTAACATTTACTTAGATTAGCACACCCGGATCACTCTCGAACGAACCCAATAAGCATTTTCCCTGCAAACTTGGATACACTTCATCCAACTCGAGTGTTTTATAACCCATAATTATTAACAATCATGAAATATAGACCTGAGATTGAGATAGTTGCTGTTGAAGTAGCAATTTCTGTTCAGCCTGCTGCCTCAGAATCTCTTGAGCTTGCTGTTGTTGGGCCTGAACAAGCCTTAACTGCTCTTGACGTTGAGCAGCTCTCATCTAAAACAAAAAAATGTCGTATTCAAAAAAAAGCCATATCATTTAGTATGTCAAAGAAATGTATCTGTTTAAGTATCTAAATGAACGCGTGCACACTCCGTGAGTGACGCGGTTTCACCAAAACCAGTATTCGGCCAAATACAAATAATGCTACTAACAAACGGTGTTAAAGACGAGAATAATATGAGAAAAGAAAAGAATGAAAAATAACGAGTGAATCTCTTGAACGGAACCAGAGCGCAGAAAACACGCCAATGATCGCTGACTGTGGATTGGTATTAAAATGGTAATTTTATGCCGATTTGCGGTAGCCGTTTCGACGTTGATTTTACTTTTAATTTTTTGACTCTTACTTATTGAAGCCGAGAAATATTCCGATATTTACGATTTCGATTTCAAATTATTTTTCGAAAATTTTTGCTCGAATTATTTTTATGTAATAAATCGAATAATTTTATCAGATAAGTAAAATTTTTCATGCACAATTCAACCATTTTTTTTTTAAATTCACACGATATTTAAATAATGCATTTTTAAAACACCTACTTTAAACAAATTTGACACAAAAAATAAATATTTCACGGATTTTCTTCGGACGTGGCATTCCTGCGTCAGCGTGACCCGGTCATTGAAACTCGTTAAACAAGTCAATATGAACGCTTTTATATTATGCACAATCGATATGAAAAGATATATAATTTATATTATAGATACCATCATACTTTTAACATGTTCAATAATCTACCTGTCTACTTATCATCAACTTCCGCAATATAATAAATGTAAAAAATGTAACAAAAAATTAGATGTATCGAGCCGAACATTCTGCGATGACTAGCAAAAAAATACACAAAAACAGGAAGTGTGTTGCAATACATATAAAACTATATGTATATGAATAAAGGGGATTTCCCGGGTTCTTTCTATGTGGCCATCTCCGTGTCGTGAAGTGCAAGTAGTCAAACATGTCAGACCTCGATCTTGAAGTCCGGTTTGTGGTACATACTTGCGCAAGCAATTAAATAACCGAAATGGAAGGCGAAGGGCCGTTTGGCGCGGATCAAAGTTAGCCGTATAATTATCATTGATCAATAGTCATGGACTTCTTAAGAAATTGTACTCTGAAACAGTTAGTAAAATGATTGAAATGCAATTGAATAACATACATTGGAAACGATTAGTTAAGATCAAGTTCAAAAGGCGCAATTATTGTTCATTGATGTTTATGTTTTTGAATTTGTGCCAGAAAAATAGCAAGTGAAATAAATTTATGGATAAAAAAGTGTTGAATTTTGAGATCCTCTTTTATGTGGAATCATGAGGTGTTAAAAATACCGTTTGTCTGTGATTCATCACCAAATCGGAAGATGCAGGTCCGTTTGGCCTTTGATCATCATTATTGAGCAACAGTTATTAAGTGTCTAAAATTTGTTATTCTAAAAAGAATACAGTATAAAATAAGAGTGTGAAAAATAAAATATATATGGTCATGTTGACTTTCCTCATGTAAAAATAAAATAAAACGCGATCCCGGATAAAGTGAAATTATAATATGTGGTGTCAAATATACAGTTTTCTCGTTAGTGATTCACATTGAGTTTTTTTTATTTTTCAATTTGCGATTTTTTATATTTCATATGTGTGAATTTCACTTATTTGAAGTAAATGACTGAGAAGAATTTGCAATTAAAATCATTTGAAATTATATTGATTCAAAAACCAACATAATAGAATATTGATGTAGTACGTCCACTAAAAAAAAATACTTTCATCCAAATTATGTTCTAAACGAATGCAATTTGGAGCGAAAATATAAACCCAGTTTAGTACGAGACCTTTGCATATAATTTACGATCAGACCATTGATTGAAGAATGACTATTAAAACATCGTTCCCTTCACAAAAATGTTTGTATCGGCACAGATTTCGACACATTAATTGCTGCCGGTTAGAACCGCATCATATTTACAGTTACGCACTGCGAGTTTGGGAATATGCCGAATACATTATGCGTGCGACAAGATTGTGGACTTTCCCACGTCATTCGATATATTCAAAATCTCTAATGTCAAGAAAATAGTAATAAATTATTGTTAAATATCATTTGGGGCCATCGAATGCAGCGATGCTTGATAATGCACGTGCCTTCGTGTCCGTTATGCAAATTTTGGGAAGTGTGTTATCTTTGAGGACAAGAAATATAAGATTTTTATTTAATTTATTGCATTTTCAATTAATAATTTATTTCATTAGAATTTTTGCAAAAAAATCTTTCTAATTAGCTAAATTGGGATGTCTGTGAAAATGCACACTATAATCTGAATCGGAATAATCTCGATTCTAGTTCGCTCACACGTTCAATTTTATCAATTCAAAAACTCTATAAACGTTTTGATAACACCATTTTATTTCAAAAGCACGTGTGCTCAAAATTTTTATTATTGTTAGTATCCCACGTAATAAATAGACCAAACCGTGACAGTGAAATTCGTACGCTATTTTTTTCCATTTCAACACTGACACACGAATGTGATACATTTTTAGAGTTCTTTCAAACCATGACAACTTGTATTATATGACTCAATTTACCGCATTATGAATATGTTATAGCACAATTATTTTTATGATATCCGTACAAATGTTTTCATGAAGAATTCTAGACGTATAAAATTTCATTTGTAGGTTCGTACGCAAGATAAAAGCAAGTGGGTCAACTATACCTATAAATTACGCATAAGCGCGTTTTATTAATCTTACGATTTATTTATGGTGACGTCCGTATCATAAATTAAAAAAATTTGGGTATTTACCAGCACTTCTTTTTCAATTTGCGCATTTATTTGACTTTGCGTTCTGAGCATCGGACCTTGCGGTGTTATCGGTTTTCTGAAATACGTTTGAGAATAATATTATTTATTGATAAATATAATTTTCAGTAAGTAATTTCTCGTATTTTTACCTTATACTAGATTCTGAAGTAGCTGCTTGTCTAACATGCCGTTGCTCGTCAAATATATTATTACTATAAGGTTTAGTGAATTGTTGATTTGCTCCAGGTCCAGGTGGCCCAGGTGGTCCTAGTCCCCATGCATTTATAATACTAGCATCTTCTGGTTTCGGACTAAAATCTACAGCCGTTCTATGTATATCACCACCGATGTACCTAGAAAATTATCAAATATACATTATGGAGATCTCGGAAATCTTGTTATGGAAATGTTATATCTATTTACTGATTTGGAATTACAAAATTGTCACAGAACAATGTATGTAGGCTATTAACGGAATTGTAAAGGCGTTCATTCATTTCATCCGTGTTCGCGTCCACCATATGCTTTCGACACATACTCTCAATTCGATCATGACATTGTTTTCTTAGCAATTATACGTCACACATTCATCAAAACTACTCACGTTTATGAATATCAAACAAGCTCGCGTATAATTGCGCAATCGTGATGCTCCGGGCCTACCCGAACGATTTCAAATTTCCACGCAATGGACGATTCTGGCTCGAAAAGCGAATATGTTCACGATTAAAAACACTTTTTTGCCCCCCCTCAGGAATGCCTTTCACCATAATGTGCTCTACGAGTAAATCTTTTCAAGAGACTCGTAACTGCGACTACGTTCAACCGAGCGTAAATGTCTTTTGGAAGACACGCGTCTCCCGTTTGCGGCGCGTGCTCTCTCTTATACGAAAATAGCTATGAAAAAATGCTTATCTTGCTATAAAACGATGCGATTATGTCGAATGAGAAAACGAAAAGAAAAATCAATCGCGTTATTTGCTGTGTATTGGATGCTGGTTTGAAATTCTGTAACGCACGAATGATAACGGGTTGTTGTCTTGACCACGCATTGAGATTTCCAACAACATAATCATCGATGGTATCGAATTCCAAAAGCTTTCCATATGTTTTAATTATAATTAAGATACATGATACATATGTTAATTTTATGCATATGAAAAAGTCGATTCATTTTTTTGTACTATTCAGGGAACAAAATTTTTTCAATATTATTATATTTTATTAAGTAGTCAATATATATTCAAACGTTGACTACGAGAATTTTTTTAAAATACGGACTTAAAAAGTTAGAACCCTTAAAATATTCTAAATCGTATTTTTTAAGCTATCTAATTCAAGCAACTCACTCTGATCCTAATCCTGGTCCTGATAGTTCCCAACCTGATTGCTCATGTTGGAATGATGGTCCAGACGATGAAGGATATCCTCCGTGGAATTCTACTGAATGTGCAGGAGGATATCCGGTATGTGGTACCTGAAACATTTTAAATTTTCCTTTTAGTATCAGAATAATCTTAATCCGGATTAAATAAAAATATTTTGTTCGAAATAAAGTATGTCACAAAATTATAAAACTAACCGAGTGATGCAAATGCGAAATCTGATGATGGTGATGATGATATTTGGTCTGATGATAGTTGTCGTGATACCACGAGCATAATTTGAATATGTGAGTCAGGGCGGGGAAAACGAACAACACGAGCTTCAAAAATAGTTTTTTTGCATTATGCACTCCCAAAATTAGGGGCAAGAAGAAGAAAAGTTTCAACTTAATCAACTTGATGACAAGCACGATGGCAAGCAGTCCCATTAGAAGCTTGCTTTTGATGTACTTTTCTGTGAAAATAGATAAACAAACATTAAAGTGCAATACAAATGAGTGAATGCATATGTGCATAAATTTTGAAGTGCGAACAATCGACAACGGCCATTCCATCATGGTACAAAGTTCCTGATTTCCCCAAAAAGGGGGTCAAAACGGTTTTATGGCAAAATCTATAGTTATAGATATCCACTGGTGAGTTCATACTAAGGTGAAAAGTGATCTTTGAGCGTACCAAAAATGAGTTAATAGCTTCCGTGAACGTTATTGCTATTGTGAATAAAATAATGTTATAATGTTAAATAAAACTGGTTTCAGAAAAAAACTAAAATTTAAAATTAAAAAAAAAATATTTTTTTATTAATACTGAATTATGATAAACTTTCTCATAATTATGGGTCATGTAACTGACTCTAAACAATGCATTAAAATTAATTCAACAACCGACAACGTTTTTATAGGTTCATTATTCTAATTAATGTCCATTGAATGCGTGTATATAAAAGTGATGATTTATTGTAGGTTTATAGGCGTGTAAAGAAATGGTACAACGCTGTGGTTAACATTCGACAAACAGTAATTTACTATCACTATCATTGTAATGACTATACATTTTTTGAACATACAATAGAAACTGGTTATAATTAATTCATCATAATGCTTTCAATCAAAAGTAAGCACATTCATAATTCGAGTAATAAAAGTGCAAACATAATTTAATTATTATTTAAGTTAAATAAAAATTTTAAAAATGTCGATCATTAAATTTTTAATTATTTTATACGTACATAAAAAATAAGATCCAAAAGTGAATCTCATCATAAAAGTTGCACAAAAATCAACTCGAAACCAACAGTTAATTCTTGTAACGTAAAAAATAATTAAGAAACATCAATCATCAATAACGACTTGAATAACCGCAGCTGACCCAATGACTCATACCGCATTGCATCAATCGACCTGAACGATTTAACGTACACAATTAAAGCTTTTCCCCTGCAACGGGTGTACGTGACTGAACTAGTATAACCAGCTACGGTGGCTCTATGACCGTCGAAGGACCAATAGAGTCCTCCTGATGGGGGAACAACCGGAGCCTCGTCAGCAATTTGTGCCAGAAGTGGGTAAATGGGCCACCGGACGTTCTCAGGTCGAAAAGAGTGCGTGCGAACAAGTCGATGCAACATTCTGCATCGTGTGTCATCGCCGGTGCTTTTCGTGTTGAGGGGTTCACTGTTGGTGTTTTTGTTATTTGTAGATTCTGTTATGTGGATGTGTTTAGAGATTGTTTGTATTGGGTTTCTCTCCGTGTTTAGCATGTTGGTATTATTGAATAATGGTTGTTGCGTGAGAATGCGTCTTAAGGAAAGTCGCTTGCAGATGGTTCATGAAATATTCTATAGAAATTAATATAATATAAGGGTGCGATTGAACCGGACAATATGAACAAATGAAATGAACAATAGAAATACTATTTTTAGCATTGAAATGGTCGAGAGGTGGCAACATTGTCAGAGTAAAGTCTTTCTCCATAGTTAATACAATACAACTGCCAAAGTTTCCTTTAGTCAAAAATTTAATTTTAATCAATTTTAATTATATTATGAAATTTGTGAATAATGATCGTACGATTAATATTTCACTCTGTTCGCGTTTCAGGTGTTGCCAATCCTTAATTTTTATTCATTCCAATGCACATTTTATTCGTTTTAAGGTACAAATATTTTTTCAATGATCAAAATAATTTTTCCAATGCACACATCATTCTTTTTAATGCACACTAATATTATTAAATTTCCAAAATAAACATACGCTTAAATTATCCCCTCAATATAATTTCCAATCTGTTTACAATCAATAAGTAAAATAATGAAAATCAAATCAGCCGTTTTTTAAAGCACACTATGATTAACCTTACAATTGACTGTTGTCTACGAGCACTCGACCGAATCCCGAGTGGATAAACACGATTGAAGAGTTGCGACAAAGATGAGGTACTGAAGATCAAGATATATCGTGAACATGGGACAAACGGTGATGGTTGATCAGTATTGGTCGCCGGTTTGAAGATTACCAGTTACGAGCGTTCGAGAGATGTCGATGACCGGTTCGAGTGAATCGCGCTCAATATATGGAGACCCGCTGACCTAAACCGGCGGTTTTTTTCGAACGTTCGATGCAAAATTTTGAGGTCAAAACGCAGTGTTATATATTATTGGACGTGTCCAAGTGAAATCGATGAACATGTTTCGTAACAAAAAAATTCATTGAAATTAGCATTTTTTTTTGCGATTTGTGCAGTTGAGTTATTCAACTATACTGCGTTCGATTATTATGTTTCATTTTTTGAGGTTTTTAGGTAATTTTTCGAATTATGTGAATTTGATAATATTATAATTATCGTAATTATCAATATATTATACTTTCAAAATAATGAAACCTCATATAATTATGTAATCAAATCAATTTAATTTGCAATTTTTTGATAATGATGAAAATAAATTTAACGGAAAATTTAAAAGGGCACGTTTTTAGCTATTAAAATTACAATTAATATAGTATATAGACAAATTACGCTACTTTACTTAATTATTCTAGTGATATGGGTCGATTAGATAATTTTGAATTCAAAACGCCATTTCAGAAATGATTCCACTGTGGATGCACTCAGAATTTCTCTACATGTAATAAACAATACAAATTCTCATTATTTATTTATGGTTAACGCCTATTGTTTTGTACAACCACTGTAATAATATGCAACAGCATGAGAATGTTGTTTTACGACGTCGTGTGATTTAATTAAATCACCAAAGATGATTAAACCTCGACGTCTCATATGAGAACCGTGTTAAATGTTAGAGAAAAAAAGCAGAAATATTGCGTCAATAATGTTTGCGCATTGTCTATTTATCGCATGACGAATTCATTCTGCATGCATTCAAATTATAATGACTCACTGATTTTCTTGAAAAAGATTCTTCCCTCGCCGTTCTGTTGCATTTCAGTCTTGGGTAGAAGATCCAGATGAACAAGAGCTCCACTTCCTTCTACGGCTCTTGGTGATACCTTCAATGTTGCACCGTCGAACAACATTTCCGGAAGCTTCAATTCCAGGTCGTGTGTCATCATAAAGTTGATTCCTTTGTCGTAAAGTGCGTCGGTAACTTCTTCTATGGGCGACTCTGAAATTGTACATTGTGAATCGATTAGTTCGTTTTTGCTATCAGTTTGCTTTCTAAATTATAATCTTTCATCCATATGTCTGTAATAAATATTAATGATTTTCAAAAGGAAAGTATTTGTTTGGTAGACCAAATCTCATAATTTTTCTTTTGATTCACATGCTCTGCTTTGTTGGAAATTACGATGAGAGTTGTTTATGAATATATTGGTACTAATACGTACACACAACCTAGTGACATACTATGTGAGTAATATTATGAGTGATTTAATCTATGTTTTCTAATTAAAACCTACCAAGTTTCCTATTTTTCCCTTTTTTCATAACAGATTTTCTCAATTTATGCATGAAAACCGCAAAACCTAAATTATAGGTTTATTTCAACCTTTCAAATGTTTAATATTGCGGTTTATTAAGTCGAACGGCATAGTCAGTTTATTAAAATACTAGTTAAACCACATTCAACAAAATTTTCACATAAAATAGAAATTTTGATAAATTTGATTCGGGGATATTAAAGTTAATACTTTATAAATATAATCATTTGGTATCTAAGTATGTTGATTTTTACATAATTTGCCATTTAAGAGAACACATTATCAGGTCAAAGTGGGAAAGTTTGTAATAACCACACATAAATTATCACATTGGTCTTTTTTCTATACAGCAGCAAAAACTTGCAAGTGCGAGTTCATTTACAAGTATAATAGACTTTATGATTAGCACAACACTGCCTCCTAATGCCGCAAAAATGTGCACTTTCCGCGTAACGGTTTCAGCTAAACATTTTTTCTACTTCCTAAACCTTTTCTCTGCATTTTTCATCCATAGAAAACGTGTTAATGATATTCGCCATTTTTCGAAACGTCGATATACGTATTCGTACGTTGCATCGTTAGCCTTGTTTTAGCAATAGTCGCGAGTATAGGTGGCGTTTTTAAAAGGCGAAATTATTTTCTTAATGTATAGCGTTATGTATAATGTATAGCGTCTTGTGTAGCGTTAGCTGACATGAATAGAAATGTCGTCGTAAATGAGGCACCGAATTTTCCTATCGCACGAATAGGTAACAAATACAAAATAGTACTCGATCATTCTATCGGAAGTGATAAAACGCAATACTAGCCTGTGGGTGTATAAAAAATAACTAGATCTACATGCTAAAGTAACGGATTCAATTTTGGAAATAAAGAGATGAAATAAAGTAGCCGCAGCCCGCGCTGGACTGTTTGGTGAAAGTAGTCTTCTGCTTCGGCATAGGCAAAAGTTTACTCGAACAATTTCATTATGGAGAAGGTGAGTTTTTTTTCCTTGTTGTTAAGTTAACAATACATCGAGATCGACGATCGATAAAATGACCATGGCCTGAAAACGCTAGATTATCATTGAAAGTCTTCGTATCCGAAAGATAGTCAGAGACGATTGAACACTAATTCACACGCTTTTAGATTATTGTTCTATCATTTATTTAGATTGTAAAATGAATGACGTACTATTACAATTTTGTGAAATTACAAAATAAAAGTTATCAATTATATTATTTTCCAATAAATTGATATATTTACGATCACTTTATTGCGTATTGTAAGTGTCATTAAATACTCTTGGGTAAGGAATTCTATATGCTTTTGACTCTACCGATTTCTAAAGAAAACTATCGCTTTCAATATCACTATCGCTATTATACGATACGTGTTAAGTATATTGCTTACATGTATTATTATCAACAACTAGAAATTAAGATTCTACCATGTCGGTAATTAACTAAGAACGGATAGAAATTTCATCGAAGAACAACAATATCTACTAATTATAATATATTGAACAATTACAAATACTTTAATGAAAACCCAGATTACAATAGAACAATATCACTACTTCAACTTTCATGAGGAAAAATTCTAATACAGAACCATTTTATGCTTAAACTACATCTCACGTATTTTCGTGACAAATTCATCCCATATTTTGTTTGACACACTAAAAATCACATATGTAATACAAACCAGAAAATCTAGCTTGGTCGTTTTCGCCACTATCCACTTCGTTCGCTGATTCGTCATCATCGTCCACCTTGGCATTCACCTTCTGAGTATATTTCCAATGCGCCAACTGGTTCTTTTTGAACATGAACCCTTCTGTGACGTTTACGTCACCGTCAAATTTCAAACTTTCGTCTAAATACGTGTAAACGTTTTTCTGAATACAACTCAGCGATGGATTTGCCGAGCATTCGTTCAAAAATCCATCCCACAGTGAGTTGCCGGTTTCGTACGAACGATTCGAATGTTTCCAATTAGCGTTGTTCTCTTTAACTATTTCTTCAACAAAAGACGTTTCTGTGGGACTAGCTTCGGTCAAGGGTATGTAGATCGGACTGGATCTTACAGTTGCATCTTCGACGTTCATTGTTGGAATAACCGTCGTGTCTTCTGCGTTAATCGAAGAACAACATAACAACACGATCATTAGCACTGTGAACGTAGTTCTTTGTAATAACATTGCGAATAAATTCGAGTTTATATTCGACAAAAGATTCTTGCTTTTGTTCGTCGTAACCGTTCTGTTATCGCTTCGACCACTTTCACTGATTTTTTCATTGCACTTGTTCGTATCACTCGCGATTCGATTGATCTTCTTATGGTTCACAGCCATCTTGATTATGTTCTGGACATTGTTGGTCACCATCTTTTATGGATTGTTTTTTCACAAAGCTGGTAGTATTGAGGATGCTAGAAGTATTTGTGTCATATTTCCATTAATGGTTGCCGTCTGTCAACTGTAAAAAAATTATAAAATAAAACAATTAGTGCTTATATGTGCATATCGTGTGTTCTTTTGGAAAGATGACATTGCGATATAATAGAGATGATGTGATATTTCTTCTAGTCAACACTCACAAATCAATTAATATTACTCAATATGTATAATGAAAACGGCCTTTTGTTAATACAAAAGCGTCAAAATTGTAAGGAGTACGGTGAAAGCCCTACGTAGCGGTATTTTACAGTTCACAGGCTAATTTCGATCACGTCGGATATTGAATAAAAAGAATAATTTTATTTAACACGCAAACATAGAACATACATTTACATTGTTTATTTATAATGAATTCCTCTCACACGAAATAAAGTTCTATCGCATTTGCAACGTGTCTAACGGTCAAGATGAAACCAGAAAGGGCACGTATCTTCCAAAACGTGATTGAAAAACTAAAAAAAGGTATCTAAAAAGCATTTAAGACCAACGCAAGCTTTATATTGTGACGTTCTACATTCTAATTGAATTATTTACCAGTTCATTTCAGGGTATTAATCCATTTAATACTCTAACGGAGAATATAATAAATGTTTAATATAAAGTTGGATAGTGGTTTTTAGTAATAATTATGTGATTTGATTAACAGATTCAGGTATATAAATAATATTTGTTTTATAAAAAAATCATTAAAAGAGTCAAATGTAAACCACCTACGCATTTTCACAATATCATCGATCAAAAAAAAAAATACAACAGGCATATTATATAAATACATATAAAAAAAGACGAAAAACTTCAGTTTAAAAATACAAGTTCGATCTACATATGTCATTAAAAAAAATCGTTTATCCTTTTATAGGGCGCATGCACGCGAAAGTCGTTCGAAAGTTCGTATTGATCTCAGATTCGATTTTCTCGAAAATTCGGCCATCATTCATTAAAAGCGCATCCGAAGTGCATCGAAAATTTATTCGGTAACCAAACAGGTGTTGTGGACTGGAATTGCACTGGGTTTATATGTGTTTTTAGGTTATTGAACGAGTGCAAGTTCAAAGCCGCACCGGCGAATTAGCGTTTGCATTAGTTAGCATCTCGTAGCGTAAACATAATCGATGTAATGAATTTTAGATGAGGATTTTGTTTTTTCCGTTGTATTCAATCGATATGGTATGAAAAATACAGTTATCATTTTGTAATATACATGATTTATCGTCTGAATCTTATGATTTTATTCTTTTATGTTGTATAACGCGGTTCCGTTTATGCTCGACGATCTATGAAAATGATTATATGCGATTTGAATTTGAATTTTATATTTAAATTTTTGCAAATTTCAAAGGGATATATTTTAATGAATCAATTAAAATTCATATAGGCGTAACTTTTAATAAATATTATGAGAAATGAAACATATTATAACGGTAAGAGATATGCAAATTTTATTACTCTAGTATCGATTGTGAATAAAATTTGATCGGTATAAGTAGTGCCGTACTATAGTAAAAAAAAAAATACTTGAATGAAAATATTTTAATCTAAAATGCTACGAATATATACATGTTTCATACTTAACAAATCAGAAGACATCTCTACAAAATAATTGTAAACATAAAACATTGTGGCGTAGTGAGAAAAAAAATTATTTCTAATTTATGAGTTGCGTGTTGCTCACGCATAACCGATATGGAGTGAAAATGCGCTACAATATCATTACTTTTTATATCATCAAAATTAAATTATGTTATGAAATTAGAAGCACGAACCAAAATAATATTGTCTCAACACGTTTGAATTAGAATCAATGAAACGATAAATCTCATTATCTTATAACATCACACTGATAGATAGTTTGGTAGATGAGTATCGTGCTTATACGTAAATCACGCATAATTAACGAGAAAAAGTGTTTTCTAGGCAGAAAAAAAATAAGCTCCAATAATTACAAGACGTATTTATTCTAGAATACGCATTTTGAAATAAACGATCCGTATCCAGAACGGACTCACACTTTCGATCCCGTGAAAGTCAAACTAAATTTTTAATCGTTGTAGAGACCATGTCGAATTTTTATGAGAATTATGATCTTTCCAGCATTTTGTCTATCTGATATTATAATCGCATATATATACAGATCAATGAGAATACTAATTTCGTAATATTAACAATTTGAGCGTGCTAAACCAATTTTACGCTTTCGTCTCATCAAAATCTAAAGAAATAATCTATACTTTAATGACATCAAAATTCAATGGATTTATGTACGGCGAATGAGTTTTTAGATAAAAAATAAACAAAATGATCGCGTAAACGAATAAATTTACATTAAAATCGAAATGAAGGCTTTCTCAATGAGATGGAGCATTGTTTTTCTTATTGACTTGGATTTCTAGGTTGATTGACGTATCGAATCAAATCTAAAATGAAAGAATTATTATGATCGGTTTAGATTTGACTCACCGATTGATTGGATGTTATGATATATGACAATAAAAAAAACTATGGGATCAAAATTTAAATTATTATGGACTTAAAAATATAAATCCAGCAATAAATATCATCGATATATTCACAAAAACATGATGGTACTCTAGAATAGTATAAATCAGTGATTTTTATTCCAAAAATAGTAAAAAGGTGTATTGAAAACTTTTCAAAAGTTTTATTTGATTGATGATCATATAATTGATTATTATCGCATTAAATCGCAATTAACTGGGAGAAGTGTACGTACATTACATCGAATACGTCTAGTCAAAAACATGCATTTTTTTCCGATAGTGAAACTGTTAATTATTTGTACGTACATAAAAATCGGTAGCACAGATATTTCAGAAAGTGGATCACAAGTAAAATAACAAGAAAAAAATTTAACCATCAAAAAGTATGAGTATTTGAACTCGCTTATGTATCTCATATGAAATCATCTCATTATTTGTTTCGCTCACAAAAAGTTAAACAAAACGCGACATCCATAAAGTCAAATACCTTTTTTTTAAAACGAACAATTTCAAAAGACTTCATTTCCCGATTTAGAGAAAGTTGATAAACTCCAATCATCACCGTTAAAGTGATGCTAATGACCGTCAATGGCGACAATGTCAACACACAAACAAGCGTTCATTTTTAATAAATCGCGACGAACTCTCGTTTGAGTAAACAGCAAACATTTAACATATTGAACACCGCAACCGGGTCATGTTTTCTTCCGGGAAAATTCACCGCAAACTTGTGCTTTACCGCGAAAAACGGTGGTAATAAATCGTTCGGAGGCTCGACGTTCCGGTCTCAAGGCTCGAATCTAATTAACATATTCATGCATGACATTCAGGCTTGTTGTCTCGTATCCGGTCATCGGTCCAATTTCGAAAGAGAAGTTGACCGATGTTGGTTTTCGGTATGTGATAAGGCTGATGCTAAATGCCCTCTTTATACGGTGTGTGATTGAAGCTTTCTGAACGTTCGAAAGTGCGTATGTTAATAAGAAGATAAAGAAATTACGCTTTTGAAAAGTGATAATTATTCATTGAAATTGTTTATAAATTATGTATTATATGTTTGTGAAGTCAGTGGTGTTTTGGTTTAGTTCAGTGAAGCTGTTAATTATGCATGAAAAAAAAAATTAAAATGTATATTTACGATGGTGTGAGATATTTGAATATTTGATTTTTTTATGAACCGAATATAATATTAGAATTTTCATGAAAATGTGAATGACCTAATTAATAAAAATAAAAAAAACCGATGTCATATTAACCGTAGAGAAAGTCAATGTTTACTATTGATAACAAATATAAAGAACGACCAATCACCAATTGACTTAATATTAATTGAGTTCGTCAAAAATTAGATTATAATTAAAATGCAAATTAAATAATTTAAACGCAACGTTTTCAGAATAACACAATATAATAATATCGTAAAAAAATCAACTATTCAAACACTAAACAAAACTAAAATTCAAAACAAACTACCCCCAAAATACGAACACATAAAAACCACAACCAAATCATAATATTATACCCAACAACAAATATAAAACACAAAAAAACACAACAATCCAATCCAGACAGCTCCCAAGACACCGACGACGACAACAACAACAACCACAACCACTCAAGACGTTTTTTCCAAAAAATAATCCATGAACAATTACGTTCGGTTCCAATCCGAGGAGCTTTTTAGAATCACCAACGGACCACCACGTGACGGAGAGAGGAGAGAGTGGGCGCGTGCTCACTCGACACACTACGCGACTCGAATGAGAGCAATAGCCGAACAGAATCGCTTTTTAACACGCTGACGTCTCCAGAAGCAGTTGTTGTCAAACTGTGGGGTCGTATTTGTATTTTGGCGTGAGTTTCGGGTCGGGTTTTGAGGGTTCGGAGGCGGTTTTGTGGTGAATTCGCAAGGGGTTTGAGCTTTGGATTTTTTTTTGTAATGTTGAATTTTTGCAGTGTTTTTGTATTTGATATCGATATTTAATTATTGAGTGTTTTTTTATAATGTTTATTATATGAAAAAAATCTTTTGGTGTATTTGAACTAATCGTGATTTTTGATTTTTTTTTTTTATGTCCTATATGAAATTTTATATTATAGATTTGAATATTAGAAATATTTTTTAATAAATAAACTGAAAGTTATTTATCTACTGAACTTTAATACTGATTGTGCTGAACTAATGGTGAAAATTCTCAAAATTTTTATAGCGGCATACATTAAAAAGTTTTATTACCTTTCAATAAACGTTATATAGGTATTTGAATACGTGCCGCGAGTAACGTGGTATTCAAAAACAAAATGGTGGAATACGATTTTTATGAATAAAATTTGAAAAATTTGAATTTTAAATAAAATATATGTAAAAAGATATTTCTTCTGAAAAATTTAAAATTAAAAAAAAATGTATTAAAATATCGAAGTTGAATAAAAAAATGTTTTTTAAATACTTTAAAATACAACATTTGTCAAATACTACGTTAATAGAGGCACGCATTCATTTAACACAATGATTATACTTTTTTACTATATTTCGAATTAAAAAAAAACTATAAATCTTAACAAAAGTTTATCAATTATAACCATTTTATATTTGAGTATATTATGGACGATTTTCTATTTTTGTCATATAAAGCTGTTTATTGTTATCATCGTTTTTGGATTCAAGAGAGTATCATCATTCATTTATAGTACATTGTTACAAATATACTTTGCACATCTTTATAAAATGTCTTAAAAGGAAGAAGCTTATTACTGCTGAAAGAAATATGACCGTAATAAAATACAAAGCTTCATACTGTTGAAACACTGGTCTTATGGAGGACGTGGGTGCTGCAGATTGAGCACCTCTTTTGAATATTCTTAGTGGGTCAAAATCTGTCCCACTCATCATTACACTGAGAATAATAGCAGCATTTTTGTGAGTAATCAATAAACTCAAGTGTAATATTACTTCGTGAGATTTGTTGATCGCATAATGATTGCGAACAAGTGCACGATGTCACGGACGTTGACTCCAAAAAGTGTGCAAATTTTACAATGTATAAAAAACTTTTGTTTTTGATGTATTTTGATTATATTTATCGCATGATCAACACGTGGGTATAATCGGAAATTTTTATTCATGAATAATAAGCTGTTGAAAAGATTTTTTTTATTCTCTTTTCACGCACGCTAATATGTCATATGTTTTTAATCATATGAAAAAAATCGACTAAAAATGTTCTTCGACATAATAATATATGCGTTTATAAAATCAGATTAATTTGTTAATTATCTTAAAGATATGTAAAAATTCAAATGATCGCGTGAGAAGAAAAATAATCATATTCTTTCAAGAATTAAAGTTTTTTTATCATTAAACTGTATTGACAATGTAGGATATTAAATTAAATATTTTTCATGTATATAAATGACCATAATTAATAATTCCGTTATTTATTAGAGAAATTTTATCTATTTAAAAAAAGTGAAAAATCACATTTTCGTGTCAAAAGGCTATGGACATAATATATGACATGCGTATACATTTTTGTAGCGAAACTTGACAACAATGTATTTCCAGCGTCTCTTTCAGATGCGTTCGTGTCAAAAACTGAAAATAATTAACGAAAAACAATTATCTTTGAAGATGACGAATGAAATTGAGGTTCTTGGGTTACGACCATACCGCGTTTCAACTTAAAGGTTTTCACACTTCAATAAAACAAATCAAGCCCATATTCGAATACACAAACGTTTTATAATTTAGAAACTTTATTTTATTCAACAAACTTTTAGAAATTTTGACCTGCAAATATATTCAAATAGTAGTGTAATATTCAAAATATAAATATTACTAATTGATTGATAAATACTATGTGAAATTGTTGCTGTTTATTGGGTTCATAGTATGGGCGTGACCTCAAAAATTTTCGAGAGTAAAAGCAAAGTTCGATCCGTACCGTTATATTCATATTACCAGTAAATGTGACAAAATTAATCTGCACACAATTTCGAATTTTTTTCTCACACATGGGTTAAATTTATAAAACTGAAGACAAGGTTAATTTGCTAAATTTTTTCTATTTAAAAAAACCACTCTTTGACCACCTCATTACCTTGTTTCATAGGAAAAACAAATCATTTATTATAAAAGAAAGCAAAAATTTACTATATAAAGAAAGTAAAATTATAAATTTTAACGGATCCTTAAAAATTAAGGCCATTTATATTAATTCAAATTCATTCATATTTTATTTACAAAAAAAGCTTTCCATAATAACAATTTAAATTTTCTAAAATTTACAGTTGCGCTTAATTCACCGCCCATCGCATTTAGTTTCGTTCATACAAATCGGATTTTGTCGCATCGAAATATTCAAAAATCCGGACTATAACCGAGATTTTTCCGGTCCTCAATTACCGAATGGTCGTTAATTTTGAATCATACGTATAATATATGTGAATATGTCGCATATAAACGACCGCTAATAGGATAGATTCGATTTGTTTCGGCAATTTGCAAATAGGACTCGAATTCGTACGCTCTTTTGAGCGTATGTCGTATTAACTTATGGAAGTGTGTAAATGTGTCGCGAAAATAAAATAACGGTATGTGCTGGAAGGATTTTACTTGGGTGAAAAATTTCCCTTTAACAAGGAAAATTTTTACATAAATTTGATATTAATCTGGTTCCCTTTTGTGTGTATGCGATATTTTTGTATCTTTATTTCAAATTTCTAAATAACTGTCATCGGATAAAATTGCTTATATTCTGTTTCGAATTTCTAAAACGTTATTAACGAAATATTTTTATGTGATTATTTTTGAACATTTGGTTTAAAACAGGTTGTTTTTCAAGCTTTTATTTTTTATTACTATATTTGAATAAAATAAAACGAATTATAGAATTTTTGAATTTTTGGCATATTATTATACTAGCAGTTTTTTAAGGAATTGTAAAAATATTAACATTTCGATCAATCCTTCAATAATATTATTTAATACATTGGAATCTTATTTTTAAATTTTGATATAAGAAAAGTTTATTTGTGGTATTAACTAAAATAAAAATAATATATTGTGGAAGTTTTCATGTTATAAAAATAATAAGGAAAACTTTTAATAGATGTCACTCAATTTTATTATTTAAAATATTTTTCATATTAAAAAACATAATTTTCCATTACTAAAAATACGGGTTTGTTTTTATACAATTAATTTTTATTTTTATACAAATAATATTGTCGAATTATAATGCAATAATTTTTTTCTGACATCTGTGTGTCAATATCAACACTAAAATATAAACGGAAAATAAAAAAATGTGATGAAAAGTTTTGCATATTACGTATAGGTGAATTGAATATTTTAAAATAATACTTATTAATAAGCTTAAACATAATAATACTCATTTATAAAATATAAAATGATTCACATCAAACTTAAATTTATTAAAGGAAAATTTGCTTCGACCAATGAACTTACTTGGTCGACTCCATAAATTACAAATAGTCAGTCCCATACATTGTCTTCAACAGCGTGTTTCATACCATTCATATATTCACTCATACTTTCTATCTTTTTGTGTTTTGAAGGTCCCTTTTTCTTCTTTCCCTTTAAATGCATCTTTTTCTTATGGGTTTTTTTTCTGTCCATTTCTTTATTGTCGTCGGAGGAAAAGAGCCATCTTTTCGGTCTGAGATTAATTTTATTCAAATAATCTTGTTCATCGAAGATTATTTCTTCTAAAGGAATTTGTCTTTTTCTTCTGTTTAATATTGCTTGACTATCTCTTGATGGATTCAATATTGGAATCCTTAAAATGTCTCTTCCAGATCTGCTCTGCCATTCAGCATTAGAGTTGTACCCACCACCACCTCCGCTAGAGCCTCCTGACGATCCATATGAATCATGGCCACCTAGTTTTTATTAATCAATATATAATTCAGTCAATATTTCAATGAAATATTTACAAATGGTATTTGCAGTTCAATAATTTATTAACATTTTTTTTCTCACCTGCATTCCAACCGCTACCTCCGCTTGGCATCCACATCTGGAAATATTTAAATTTATTAATTTGATAAATTTTAAATATACGAATTTAGATTTATTGATGGAAAAATGATAATATTACAGGGTCTGATCCACCGTGGGAGCTTCCACCAGAACCACCTTTACCTCCTCCAGATCCTCCCATCATTTTCATTACTAAAAGAACCTAAACGAGCATAAAGAAATTGTTAATTTGATCTTTTTTTTCATTTGAAAAAAATGTATATTTAAAATAACCTTTGAAATTAATAGCGATATAGATGCCAGAAGTATTGCTTTGAGTGACATCATACCCATCATTCCCATCATTGCAGGAACCATCTGAATTCCAAATAAATTAATGAAAAATTGAAAACAAATCATATACAAAATCAAAACGAAAATACCATCATCATTTTCATCTTCATGCACATCATAGCCATCATCATCATTTTTTTCTTCCCATCTCCTCCACCGTCACCTTTATCTTTATTTTTTCTTCCTTCTACAATTTGCAATACCTTACTAATATTAAGATCTTCTATTGAATTGTTACCGTATTTGACTCTTAAAATGTGATTTTCGAAAAAGTTTTCAACTTGATTGTCGATCTCTTTAGACAAGTGTGGCGATGGTGTTATGTGATCTCCGATCGATTCTAGGTCAATTTCGTGGGAATAATCTGTAGAAGCGTTTTCCATTTTCACTGAAGAAAAACGAATGGAAAATTTCACAGGGTTGTTACTTTTAATTTTAATTATAACTAAAAAAAAAATGTATACCGAATAACAAATAATTTCCCAAAATAGGCACTTCTCTTTGTTTATGAAGTTTATACAAATACATCAATGTTTTCTTTTGTAAGCAAGTATAAGATAAATATAATATACATTCCGTGTAAGCACCAACAAATGCATCTTCAGGATTAGATATATTATTTTGCGATGAAATAACAATTTCGTTGACGGTGTTTCCCGATTGTTTCGAAACTTGACTATAACTTTCCACCGCACAAGCACTGACTAGTATAATAAAAATGTAAACTGAAATTTTTTTCAGAAACATTGTTTCTTTTAAAAAGAGAATATTATCAACAGCGTAAGTGCAAAGTGTAACTGAAATTATGACACCTGAAGAACTTCTTTTTATAGTGATTTCCGTAAAAGGGTTTAGAGGTTATTATTCAATTTAACTGAGATCACGATTATTCTGAAAACCACAATAAAGTGATTGGTGTTCTATAAAACATTCAACAATCAGATGCTCCAACACGATACTGTTGTTTTCAAGTATACTTTTCTTATTGGATAAATTATTATTTTTTTGTTTAATGAAAATAATAGTTTTCATTCAAATATTTTTTTGTGTTGATTGTATGAACAAATTAATCATTTCCATTTTCTCTAGGATTAATTATAGTATGTGTTGTGTAATGGGGTATTAATTTTTTTTAAATAAAAGAAAAGTATTTCCGTTTGGTATTGCAAATTTACTATAATAAATGAATTTTATCTACAAAAAAATATAAAAATTAATATACAATATTAAACATTTATATTGCCACAATTTTAAAGACAATATTGTATATCTACAAAATAAATCATATAGTCCAGTCTTATAAAAAGAAAAACTAAAAAATAAATTAAAAAACTAAAATTATAAGAAATATAAAACAAGGTATCACAAAATAAAAATAATAAAAGAAAATAAATAATAATAAAACAAATAAAAAATAAACAAAAACGAAAAAAAAAACATAAATAAAAAAAAATCAACAAAAAGACAGAAAAAAACTCAAAGGCGACTAGTTAAACTACATGATGATTTTGTACATAAAATTCTTCCTTAGAAGCTCGTTCGAAGAATAAATACAAATAAATAATTAAATAATTAATAAATAATTAGGACTACCTATTTATACAAAAGGGAAATCCATAGTTAGTCTATGTTCCGTTCGTAGAGTCTGGTAAATTAGCATTTTCAATCTATTCATTCTTCAAATGTTCAGGTAACTGAATATCGATGGAGCGAGCATATCCACCCCAACTCTCGTGGCCATGTCCATGATCGAATTGTTCGTGAGTGTGTCCACTTATGACTGTGGGTGATTCTTTCTTGGAGAGTAAAGTCTTGAATCCTACGATACCAGAAAGGACCAACGCGACCAATGATGTCACTAAAGCTTTACCAGCGACAAGGAACAGGAATCCAATAGCCAAAGCCTTGAGCACCTCTGTAATATCAAATCCGGATTGAGCACCCAAAAATCAACAAGAAAAATCACTATCGTATTTAAAAGAACTTACTTTTGACGAGAAGTACAGCAGCAACCAATCCGAACACCTTCTTGACCTTCTTCTTCCTCTTCCTGCGGCGACGTCCTTCTCCGACATCATTGGTATTTTCTTCTTCGAATTCATCATCGTCTTCGGTTTCAGCTTCCATCAAACTCCTAGCATTTTGATCGCCGTTCAATTTAACGGTGACAGAATGAGAATCGATGAAAGAGGCGATTTTGTACAGCAAGTATGAATCGACACGTTTACTAACATCATCGGGGAAGTTGCGGGAAATCTCTTTCAAAGTTTCAGCTGTCTCTTCGTTGCTCTCTTCCTTTTCTTTGATTAATTTAACACCCGGATACACTTCGTAATCATTAGCTTTCGAATATTTTTCCAAGAAAGTAACAAATCTGAGTTTGAGGCAAGTGGGGTTGAACAATCCTTCGCAGCTCTCCATCAGCGATCGGCCCAAAGGGGTTTCTTTAAGGAGATCCTTGACGTTCACGACATCCTCTTCCTTGTTCAATGAAACAGCAAGGAGTCCTCCGATCTGCACAGCGATTAAACAGACGAAGATCGTCCTACTCGTGTTGTTGTGAAGCATCTTCGTTGCCGGGGATGTTTTCCGTGATGATTACTATAGCATGCGCGGCTATCTGGTGACACTTGTGCGCTATGATGCTCGACTGTCAAATGATGCGTGTTGGAAAAAACGCTTACACTTTTATACTAAACAGCTGATAATAAATTTGAATGTAGGATGTTGAATAATAATCATGCATATGATATGAGGCTAGCAGGATTTTTAGAAGCAGTACGGCACGCCGCCGCCCCGTTGCCTCTACTTTGCGAATAACCATGCAAGATTTACCGCTAGGAATTGGATTCATATATTGAGGATATTTTTATGACTAATCCAAAAAGATAAAGTTAACATTGATGTCAAACGACGAATTAAGTCGCATATGAACTTCGCCCAAAAATTTCACAAATTTCCTCAATCGAAACGGTAAGTGGGTGATGGTTTTGGGTGTTAAAGTTTTATGTGCAGTCGCAAAGGTTCAAATATGTAAAGATCAAAATTATCATGTAATTTTATTTTTTTTTAGTTATTGCTTTATATTTATAATAATATTTACTGACGTTTTCGATTAAATTTTATGTGAAATCATGCTCAAAACGTATTAAATTTTCAACTTTGATACATGACTAAAATTTAGTCTATTATGCTACATTCTTTTGTATTACAACACAAGACTAATAAAGTTTTGCATTGAGTTAAAAAAAAAACAAAGTATATCTTACAATTAGTCATATACAATTTGATATTTTACATTTTCTTTATTTATTTATTTTTAAATCGACCTCATAGCATGTTTCGTTTGTCATGTCATCAAGGGTTATTCAGTTATACAAAAGAAGTGTTGATTTCGTCAAGAAGATACCGTTGACACAATTTTCAATGATGCTAATAAGGTGAATTTCGATTATAAATATCAAATTATGTACGGATTTTAAATAACGGCAAAAATATTTGGAGAAAAGAAAAATGGACATTATCGTCTCCGCTAAAAACGTGGAAGAATTAAAATTGTTAGAAAGTTTATACGAATGTGATTTTATACCGATTTGACCCTGTTGCATACATTATGCATTAACTTGCCATTTTAATATTTTTCATAAAAAAAATCTAACGAAGATCGGATGTGGATATGTTAATGTACAAAATTGAAAAAAAATCAAGTGATATATCCTAACAAATTATATTGCACATCGTTTGAATTTTTTCATTAATGGAAAAGAAAACGAGATTATTTTCATTGATAACTTTTTTCGAATTCGCAATAGAGATTGATCCACTTCAGATGATAAATGCATGTATTATTATGATTATTAAGCTATTTATTATTGTTAATTGTGACATATTCTATATATAATAGTAGGTACGTATAACTTTCTTTTAAATAAGTGAATCATTATAAATCTGATCGGTTCTCATATAATCAATATGTTTCATTGTTATTGCTATGTATGTTCTAAATATTTGATGATCATTGTTCTTTTCTTTTCGCTTATTGAATTTGTAAATGTATTATGGAAGTGCTTTAATTTTTTTCAAAACTTAAAATTAGCATAAAATGTACAAATGTATGATGTTGTATTATGTTATTAGTTGATCTGAAATGAAAATTTATAATAAATATGAAAGGAATCCACTAATTTCAATAATTTAAATGAAACTATTTTATTTTATCAAATAAATAATTTATTGAAGAAAATAAATAAGTACTCTTATAATTAATATTTGGTTGTAGAAAAACAGCATGGTAAAAAAAATAAAACTAAAAACAAAAATTAAATCACAGAAAATAATTGCAAATCATAAAAAATCACAGTCAAAATAATAAAATCAAAGAAACGAACGAAACATAAAAAGCATCAACAAAAAATATTTACAAAAAAAAAACATAAAAAGATGACTAAACAAAAACATAAAAAAAAAAACAAAACAAATAAAAAATCAAACAAAACGGAAAAGCTTCGAATGAAAGTAGGATAGAAATACTGAGCCGGCAATAAATTAAAAAAATAAATAAATAACAATAAGTTATAGAGGAATCGAATCTACGAATAAATAAATGCTACAGCCTTCTTATAGTGGGGGGGGGTCACCATCATTGCGCCGAAATTAATTCCTCATATGCTTAGGCAATTCCAAATTCAGCGACCTTCCGTATCCCGAATGGCCGTATCCTCCACCACCACCACCATGGACATCTTCATGGCTCGAAGAGTGGGATTGGGAATGGGAGTACACAGGCTTGGTCACGATTTCATAAGTGGTGGACTTGTGACCGCCTCCGGCCAAGGATTTGAGACCGATGATGGCGGAAAGCATGAGGGACATCAGTGCGGTCATCAAGGCTTTGCCGGCCAACATGGCCAAAGCTCCCATGCCGAGGGCTCCGAGGGTGCCTGAAAATGAACGAAAACAAACATCAGATCGAGTAAAAGTGGAATGTCGGCCGAGGAAAGGGCATTTCTTTTACGCCTATTTGGAAATGGCCATCTCGATCGACAGTGGCAATTGTTCCACTCTAGTTGCGGCTGAATTTTTTTTTTGCGGTTTGCGATGTGTAAAAAAATAAATATATATATATATATATATACACACACATTTTATATATATATATTAAGGTCAGTGGGCGTATTTTCGAGTTTGTTGGAAAATCTAAGTTACTTTCTTCGATGGCGGCTAAAAAAGGAACACCGTAGTAGGTTCCGTTTTCTAAGGCGTATTTTATTTTTTCGACGGTGTTTTTCTGTATATAGTGTGTCATTGATGTCGTGAATACGGAACATTTTTTGAATTCGAATGGTTTTTCGAAACAAGTTTATTATAATATTTTGACCGTATTGTGCGCGTGTTTGACATATACTTGTTTATTAGTTGCTAACTTTTACTGGAAATTTGCTCATTTCGACGAATCTTTTTACTTTCAAATTGATCGTAAATTGATTCATTGAGTGTTTCTACTTCTGTTAATTTTAATACTAGTCAAGTGAGAAAATTGAGCGATATTTTATAGCTTACTAATGAATTTCGATAATAATGTAAAATTTCCGAGTAATAAATTTCATAAAACTTTCCGAAAAATACATAATTTTATGAGATTCTCATTAGAAATTTTACTGATTCGAATCGATAAAATGCAATTTTTTATCATGAATAATAAATTTATAATGATTTCAATGCGATAAAGTTTAAAATAAAATAATTTGAATAAAACATAACTATAAATTTTTAAAATAATTCATGTGATTTATGTAATTTTTTGCACATAAATTTTAATTTATAAATTTAAATGCAAAAAAAATTATATTAAATTTAAATTTTAACTAAAACAATTTGATTTATTAACGTAAATTAAACGGATCGTTCAAGTTCAAGAGTTGAAGAACGAGGACAAATGTAATACCAAACACGACTTCGCGTCGTTACATTATCATTGTCATCGTTCTCCAGCCACTAGAAAGATCTTATCGTCTAACCAGATAAATAAATCGTCTGATATACGCTATAATTTAAAATACTTAAAATTTGTATACCTTTCATCATCATCGCAGCAGCCATGAGTCCTCCATATCCTCCCTTTTTTCCTCCACCACCACCGCCACCGCCTCCGAAGCCACCGCCTCCTTTACGTGCTTCTCCAACCTTTTCAGCTGATCCATCATCGATGAGCTTCAACCTCAACGCATGGCTGTCCAAATAAGAGTTCAGCTTGTACATCAAGAACTTGTCGAGTCTGCTTTCAGGATCGTTGGGGAAACTCCTCGCCAATTCAGCGACGACTTCGGCAGTCTTGGTCTTGTTAGATTCGGCTTCTTTGACGACAGATAATCCAGGTAAAATCGTGAAATCTTTAGTATCGGACATCCTTTCGATGAAAGATACAATGTCGAGTTTCAAACATGTCGGACTGTAACTGCTTTCGCAATCCTTGGCCAAGGACCTTTTGGTGAACGTTTCCGGATTTGGTTGTGGCGATTCGAGATCGTTCTGGTAAGACGGCTCTTTGGTAGCAGCCGAGGATATCCCTTGTATGGCCAACAGAAGGAATAATCCTTGGACGAAACTGTGTCTCCTTTTCATGTTGAAGGTTCGGATTCTTGCTTCTTGGTAACACGTGTGTACGATCACTCGGCGTAACGAGAGATCACCGGAGCACTTGTTGTTCTCTGTGCGGTTGTTCTCCGAATGATGATCGCTAAATCAGAGCATGCCGCTTATATAGTAAAAATGCTAGTGCTAAGTACTGCAAACAAAACGATTAAAAGCGCAGAGCGCGGCCCGAATGTTGACGAAAAACGAAATAAAAAAATATTATAATACAGCTCGGCGCGGAAAAAAGTAAAATGAGTTTGCCAAGCGGTGAGCGCTTTTGGTGTCTCTCCATTCTAAGATGTGCACATCGAAGAAGTACCTAGTCTTCAATTTTAGTCCAGTTGTATATTTGTTATATTGGAGTCATTGGTGCGCAACAATCGGACGACTTCTTTATTGTTTATCGATTTGGTTTTTTTTGCATACGCATGTTCTGATTGATTCGGTTTCGCTTCTTTTGATGATTGTCACCGAGTCGATTTGGGAGTTTTCGGATGGTGAAAAAATCGTTTCGATTTTTCCGGGGCATTGAGCGATTTTGGTTTTGTGGATTCTGATGAAAGGTTTGACCTGCATACATTTTTCATTGATCTGAATTTTGGTAATGGGAAAATTTTAAGCATAATGATCGATATAAACCTCGATATCGACAGAATGCATAAATAATTGTTCATATTGAGAAATTAAGTCTATGGCGATGTATTGTAAATTTAATAGATTTATACACACTGATATTTTTTTTGTTAACTTCATATTATTTTATTGAATTGACATACCAATGACAATAAAAAAAACACTATACACACATTCAGTTTCATTTTATTTTTTATTTCTTTGGGTTTTCATTAATAAGAAATAAATACTGGTCTCTTTTGATGATCTCTATTGATCTTCTTCTAATGATCTCTTTTTTTATGGTGAACAAACCAGAGATTGATAGCATTTTCTAATTTTATACAGAAAAACTTTCTTAAATTTTACGTAAAATCAATTATTCAATAATATAAGTACCATTTTTTTCATTAAAAATACAATATTGTTATATGTAAAAAAACAAGCTTATTAACCCAATAGCTAACGCGAAATCTTACTTAGGTTCGTTATAGTAAATTTAAATGATATTCATACTTATGAAATATTAATTTATATACCAAATATGCTAATTATAGATTAAAATAAACGCAAAAACACATCTTTATATATTGTAATTAGACCTGAACTAGATACTTTCGCTTGACACCTAGATAAGTTATATGTTTGCATTAATCAAAAATAAAATCAGTGAAAACAACGGAGTACTAGACAGATACACGAATTAAATTACTTTTATGGTTTTTGATGGACCATTAATGAGAAATTCATACCTTTCACGGTCGAAATAAAAAAGATTTACGTAAAGCGACAATTAAGTTTCTCATATTCAAAATTTACGAAATGGTTGACGATTTGTTTAGGATGAAACACTTGTTCACGTTCTCATGTCCGATGCATTTTCATCATTGAAAAATTCGATTTAGCAAATTTTGTGCGAAGATCGAGCGACCGTAGTACGACAAAAACAATCACGAGGCTGATACTCTTCAGATAGTGACCGAAAAAAATTCCATCGCGTAGAAGAGTATAACGAAAGTAAAAAAGTAAGAAAAAAGTATGTACACTTAGCGGAATCGGGACAAATTTAACGGTTGGCCATGGCGGTGTTCAATAGTTAACCATGGGAAAAGCCGGAGGAAAGTGAGAGTACGTGTGGAGAGCAAAGCGCCGAAAAAGTTACTTGATTGGTATTTAATTTTGAAGATCTTTCTATGATTCGCAATTTTCGGATTGAAACGGAAACTTTTCAGAACAAAAAGAAAAGTTCGTTGAAAAAGTTGTGCGAAGCGTTGATGATTGTGCCGCCTTCACGAGTGGAGTTTATTAGATCATTATAGAGTTGCTAACACGGTTCAAATATAATAATAGCGATCGATGTAGTTGCTTTTTTTTTATTTAAACATAAAAGATTGTTTTAATGGCATGTCGTTCTTTGTTGAGATTAATATCGTCATCTATCATGAACGACATCTTTTCGTTTCAATTCGCTTTCAAAGGTGTCATCGTAATGAAAACCTATTTTGATAAGTTTATGTCTGCGTGAATATTTATACGTTTTAAATATGGAAAAATTAAATTAAATAATAAACATTGAATTCATTTTTTGATTCCTTTCCTTCACAACTATAATAAAAGGATTATAATTGATTTTTCTATCAAAATAAAATACAAAAATATTCACTGATTGTGAGTGGTGAATGGGATTTATTTTGAATTCTCCTAGTCGCTTTAAAGAATAAACCAATATAATCTGAAAAAAAAGGTTCATCGACTTTCTAACTATCATACATCCTATATAATTTATTCTGAATAATGAAATGCATCAAAAACTCACTGCAAATTACACAGTACACTTTTTTCGAGTAAGTAATGCAAAATATTCAAGCAAGCCACCGAAATTAATTCCTAGATATACCATTAAAGTTCTAGACGTGAATTTTTATA
>JAOXNN020000066.1:1253141-1268200 GCA_028571205.2 Hydropsyche betteni | reverse complement strand
TAATGCAAAATATTCAAGCAAGCCACCGAAATTAATTCCTAGATATACCATTAAAGTTCTAGACGTGAATTTTTATACGAAATTACGGCAGCACTGAAGTTTATGATTAATTAGTGCAAAAATGGAAATGCACCGGCAACTAGACCTGAAACCAAGCACCCATGCAAAATCGAGATGCAATTCATTCTTTTATTGAAGTGAACGGCAAAAACTCTCGAAAATCTCGCCAAAATTAGAACTAATTATCTGAATTTGAATTTCACGCGATACGGACGCATTTTAATCGGATTTTTTTATCGTGTGGAGATTCAGAAGCACGAGTGAGTTTATAATCGCTACGAATTCGACTATGGCAAATTTTTAACGAATTTGCGTACGTCTGGCTTTTTACTTTTACCTTTTTTCTTTGTGTTTTCCGGGTTGCTGCTGACCTTGATTATTCCATGCATAAAAATTGGATGAGTTTTCACGAAGAAATGTACCGTGAATTTTTGGAAGAATGTGTTTTGTTCGCTTGTAAAACGCATTTTGTCCAGTATTGTGTTGGCTGCTCTCGAAGACTAATTGTGATTGCCGTGAACGATTTTTTCTTTTCTATCATTTTTATATGAAAATTTGACAAAAATTCTTTTTTTGTGCGCTATTCGGATTAAAGATTTGTTTTCCATGTCTTTGAAGGCGATTTCTATTTTGCTACTTAATTACTTACGTTTAAATGTGTTTCTTTAATTGCGATACATCTTCGTATTCTTCTTTTTACTTTTTGCGTATTTTGCAAAACAATCGTCGAGATAATAATGAGTATTTCACCGCCAATTTCCCTATGAAATAGATATCTTATTACGGGTTTATATGCGTATATTTTACACACGTGGAAATTAATGTAAACAATAGAAACTTTCTTTAACAATTTTCTTAGCAATCAATACAATATGACAGTTCAACAATGAGATATTGGATAAATTATTTTAATCATCTATATTATTAGAAACGTTTTTTCTTGGAAAAGTAAGTATGCCATTTTCGTATAATTTTTGTGATGCAAATTATGTCTAAACCAGAAAAATTTTCGAATCCGTCAAAGCATACTTTTACTTTCATCTTTAAGCTAATGGCGTTACGTTTCATTTATAAACAAGCAACATCCGTTTAAACAAACATTTCCAGTACGCAAACGAACACATTAAAACTTTTCGCTTTTCAAATTCGATGTTATCAAATATCGACGGTTCTACGCCAGTGAAAACTGAAACTGAAAAGCGTAATTATACGAAGAAAGTTCATATTTGATTTTCGGCTGATTTTTTTAGAAACTTTCATTATTAATGATGCTTTCAAATATAAGAGATAACCATTAAATCTGATGACCGATCTTCAGAAAACGGTATGTTCATTCAAATCGCATCTAACGATAACGCACTCGAACCGCAAAAAATCGATTACTGTAGTTTGTTTTATTCGTTTACGTGTTCGATACATAAATTTATGCAAGATTGAATATAAAAAACGGAAATTTAATTAGTATTTTATTCATGAACAACAATGCTTCGACTTAATTTTTAATTTTTGGATTTTAACAATATTCAAAGAAAAAACAAATAACAATATAAAATTTAAATAAAAATAAATAAATTAATACTAAAAATGCATTTTTTTCAGTAATAGAATCAATGGTGAGCAACTTTTTGTGGCAAATTCAAATTCTGATATTCGACATACGGCAAGTTGTAAGCGGCTTCCGAAGGTACAAAAGTAGATGGATCTTGAACCAAATCTTGACGACCCCATCGATGATCATGAGCATGCACCATACCATGAAGAGGAGCTGCAAGAATGGTAGTCACCCTGTCTTGTTTCTGTTCACCAAACGACTTCAAAGCCGTAAATCCTATGAAAAAACAAAATTTCGCATAACGGACTTTAAAACGGTGCATCGTAATCGATCGACTTTATGCAACAGATTTAACAACTCCGACTGTTATAATAAATTGACATATGCTATACGTGCAAAGTGTAACGAAAATTGCAAAAAAATCATGTATGGTGTTTCTAGGTGCTTTGTGCTTATGATTCATGCTTGATGCGGCAGACCGTTGAACAGGTCTTTTGCGAAATTAAAAACTATCTGCGACAACTGACCTAGACTTCGAACCACTGAACCCTCTGGTGTAATCTGTATATGTCGTGGATGTGCGGGTCTATATCGCCTGAAAACAACATCAGTCTGAGCGATTGGATGGCTGCTGTAACGGATTTTGGTCTTGCGTTTTCAGCCAGTCATCGCGGGATTGGCGGATAATTAAGGCTAATACGCAAATCGAACGTTCACTGGACTTGATTCGTACATGTGTTAATTTTGGTAAACGATTTTATCATTGTCGAGGTGATTGTTGAATTTTTTGCACGGATTTATCATGAGAGAATGATTTGATCGAATTTGTTCGGAATATGAAAGTTTGTTTGAACGCAAATTGACAAGATTGTGATTGCGATTGGAAGATTAATTTGTTTTGTATCGTCTGATGTATTTTGTTTAATCGAAAAAAAGTACATAAAAATAATAAATAGAAATAATTAGATTCAGTAAATATTGGAAAATAAATGTGTTCAGTAATCTTATTAAAAAATTCCAGTGTATTAATACAATGTTTAAAACATATGAAAAAAATAATAATACTCTTACGATACTGAATTAAGTCTTTTCTAAATAAATATTTAAGTACATATATTATAGAATTTCATAAAAAGTGTAATTTTTAATAGGTATTTATATTTAATGAGCGTCTTCTGATAAATCGATTTAAAAAAAATTTAATAAAAAAATAAAGCTCACCTGACAACAGAATTGCAAACAAACCAGCCATAACACCTTTAATAGCGACAAACATTAACGCCGAGAAGAAAATGGGCAGCATTACGGCTATTTTCATTTTTAAGGCCAAAAGTAAGGGGAGCATCATTTTTTTTAGTCTTCTCATGCGAGCCTCTGAAACAAATCGTCGAGAAAATAATCAGAAAACAAAACCGACAAAAATCGATCGACTTTTCTTCAAAACGGCAAAAAAATCGGGTCACATTTACGGCTTCCATCACCAAAAAGAAAACAACCAAGTATTAAACGACAAAGACTGAAGATGGCGATGTTAAAGCGGAGGTTCTGTTTTTTTACTTTCGAAACACAGATGCCGGTGCGTGGTCTGTATCGTTTTGTTTTATTTTCGAAGATACAATCACGAAAATGCTGCAATTATTCGGCGAGCGCAATTGCAGTTTTGAAATCAGAAGCTTTTTTTGGCGGGAAAAAGACTTCTGTTATTGTTGTCAACTTGTATAGTTTGTATGCAAATTCGCAAAATATATGTCCAATTTGATAGTTCCAAAGTTGAAAAAAGTAATTTTAATAAATTAACATATATTATATTTGCAATGTACTATATGAATAAATTATATCAATTTTAGCGTGATCATAGTCAAATAAAATGTTCATAATGGATAATTTTTATGAGAATCGAAGAAAGAAAAGTGATAAAAATATTAGTTGATGTCGAGAAAGTAATTGGAAGACTGTTTCGAAAGTGGTAAATATTTATACAAATTTATTTTTAAGTTTATAATTTCTAGTTTCGTTTTTTCGCGGATAGGATATGAATATTAACGAAAAAATTTATCTTAGCATATTTAATATATATTTGTTTCTTTAAAATCTTTATTTTTCATTTTTTTAACGATAATAGTATAAATATAATATCTATAAACTTTAACTGTCTAATTAATCATTTTAAGACATTATAAAGTTATTCTGAAAACTGTCATAAAGCATAGATTATGTATTCAAAGAATTTCTTGATAGGCATTCTCCATTTTAAGTATTTATTTATTATCAAAACATATCTTATAAATAATCAAAACAAAATAAAAAATATACATATTTCTTTTTATAATACAAATGGACAACTGAAAATAGTATTGTAATGCTGATATTATTTATCATATTATATTAAAACTCATTGGTAGTTTGGAAATATTCCCATACGGATGACTTGAAAATTACCTTACAATATTTTCATATACACACCGCCCGCAACCTCAAAAATCCCCAAAAATATCGATCAAACCCATATTCGAAAAAAAACCGACAATTCCGAAACCTCAAAAAACACTTTCCAGAACTACTCCGCGGAGCTAGGACTTCTCACGACAACCACAACCCATACAAAGAACCTCATCTAAACAACCCACCCGAACACATCTAAAACCACCCCCGTACTATACACAACCTCAACAATCCCTAAAACTCTCTATACAACCCACATTCAAAATAAAAACCGTCTATAACGAAACCCCAAAAAAACACTCTCCAGAACTACTCCGCGGAGTTAAGACTTCTCACGTCAACCACAACCCATACAAAGAACCTCAACTAAACAACCCACCAGAACACATCTAAAACCACCCCCGTACTATACACAACCTCAACAATCCCTAAAAATCTCTATACAACCTACATTCGAAAGAAAAACCGTCTATAACGAAACTTCAAAAAAAAATTTCCAGAATTACTCCGCGGAGCTAGGACTTCTCCCAACAACCATAACCCATACAAAGAACCTCATCTAAACAACCCACCCGAACACATCTAAAACCACCCTTGTACTATACACAACCTCAACAATCCCTAAAACTCTCTATACAACCCACATTCGAAAGAAAAACCGACAATTCCGAAACCCCAAAAAAACACTCTCCAGAACTACTCCGCGGAGTTAAGACTTCTCACGTCAACCACAACCCATACGAAGTACCTCAACTAAACAACCCACCCGAACACATCAAAAACCACTCCCTTACTACCCGCAACCTAAACAATCCCTTAAACTCTCTATACAACCCACATTCAAAAGAAAAACCATCAATTCCGAACCCCCCCCAAAAAAAACACTTTCCAAAACCACTCCACACGGAATTCCGGAATTCCTCACGTCAGCCGTGGCCCATATACGCGCAGGCTCGCTTCTGGAGCCTCGCACAGCCGGTCCGCGGTAACGGTTCACGGCAAAGTGGTTTCGTCGAGGCGGCCAGTGGAACAAGGTGAACGGCTCCTACGGCCACTGTCAAGTGCTCGGGGCCGACGCCCGAGCGCGAGCCGGAGTACCGGTCGCCGGCCGGCATGGGTTTCGGGGTTTGTGTGTGTGTGTTCGTGGGAAGTTTTGGGTTTGGTTCGTTTTTGGTTTTCGGGAGTTAGGGCCGGAGGTCGATGAGTTCGGTGTCGCGGGGAAGTCGACGAATTCCAATTGCGATGAATTAATGGTCGATTGGATTGATGGTATGGGAGGTTTCGTTCGTGAAATTTTCGAGGCGATCGTGAAAATCGGTTGGTTTAATGTCGATTTTTTTGTATGAATAAAAAAAATGATTTTTTTTTCAGATGGTTACTTTTATTTTTAAATATGAAATTATCAGATTTGAAAATATAATTAAATTTTCATGACATTCAATTAAATATGAAATTATCAGATTCGAAAATATAATTGATGGATTGCTAAATTTTCATGACATTCAATAAAATTGTTTTAATTGATTAATCTCAATGAAAAAAAATAATAGTATGTAAATATATCAAGATATTTGATATATTAATACAGAAAACCCCCCTATAATGTCCCTCTCTATAACGTTTGCGGTGTCCCGTCCCCCCCTATAGCGTCATTTTTTTCAAATGCATTTAATTCTATTTTTTAAATTTTGTTCCAATTTTATTTGAAACAAGCAATTAACACATAAATATATTTAAAAAAAATGAAAAGTTAATTTTATTGATTTCCCTAAATTCCCTTCTACAACGTCAAACCTATCTCGACGTTATAGGGGGGTTTACTGTAATTATTTTAAATCGATGAATTTTGGCTTATATTCAGATTGAGTCAATAAAATGATTTGATTTTTTTATAATGTTTATATTTTTGTATTGGAAAGTCTTATAATACACTCAATCCTCTTTATATACGAGGAATACATTCAAAAAATTATGGTGACCATATAAAAATTGAAGATAGGTTCGATCAGTACATTTGAATAGAACTTATAACCAAATACGCTTTATAAAAAATGTGCAATTTGAAAAAATTCGCTTTTTGAAATCATCGCAAAGCATTCAAAATTTTTATTTAATAACTATAATCACATACATAAAATTATAACAGTATAAACCGAATCTAACCATTTTGGGGCATAACAATACTTTTTTTATACCTTGTTAAAGTGAAAAAATTATTTAAAAAAATTATCGGTTCTTTGCCTTGAACCGTGTTATTTCGGAACGGCTTGAAAAAAGAATTGAGTGAATATATTGTTTCTTAATTTTAAAAGAATATAATAGGTATAAATCTGATATGATTGTTTTCAAATTAAAACTATTATAATTTCTTTTAATCGAAAATTCTCCATCAGTTAATTTATCCTATAAATGTTTATTAAATAATTTTAAAAATAAATTCAATGTTAATTTCAATCAAACTTTTTAAAGAATTCGTTAATTATTGGTTCGTAATAAATTATTCAGCAAGATTTACAAATACAATGAATTATTAATATTTATTCGAAATTATTATTCTGTTCAGACATTTTGGAATATATTTCAAATATAGTTTTTTCAAACAATCGAAATCAATTTCTAATGTTCCTTATTAATATTCATGAAGATGTACATTAGACAATTGATTTATTAAATGAAATTACATATTTGAATTGAATCGCAGTTAGCAACAAAGCGGAAAACTAATAGGAAAACGTGAACGTTGGAGCGAAACTGTTTGATAAGAAGTAGGACAAAAATCTTAACCACTGGGTCACAACAATTTAATATTCACATACTTTTTGTGTGGGCTTCCAGTTCAATTTATCTCTTTTTTCAAATAATTACCGTAAATTCATTTAAAGAATTGCTAGACTACTGTTAGTTATAAATTCCATTAAAATTTTTAAGTAATTATTGAACACGTCGATAATTGTAATTAGCAAAAATTAAAAAAAAGTAGCACATATACTTTTTGTAATGACATTAAATTTCAAATATATAAAACCAATTTCGTTTACTTTAAAAGGTAATTTAAACATTATTGTTTAACTGTATGTAATTTCATTGTTCAGTATTTTGTTTAAAATCCAATTATAAATATAAATATCGATCGGCAGAATATCAATAATTTTGATATAAATAACAATTAAATATACCGTTTTCGAGATCATCGATATTATGCTTGGTATGTGGTGTTAATGGATAGAAAAATATTTCCTGAATTATTTGAATAATTAATTAACAAGACACCATATAATATGCTCGAAAATGAATACTCGTTGGTCATTAATGTGGAATGTTGGTCACGACGTGAAAACACATTTATCTGTGGTGGATATTGGTTGTGAAAGTGTTCTGGAACTTGAAGTGGCATGAGAAAAAAAGTTTGTATGTGTATGTACAAAGGATGCTACGTCGTTTATATTAAATTGAATTGATATTTAATATAAAAATAGAGATAAAGTTAATTTTTAATAAAAGATTGAACTATGTATTTTTAAAATAAATTTGAAAAGATTTTTTATATATTATTTAAACGATTTTTCATAAAAAAGTAGGGAAAATAACCGAAAAATTAAAAATAATATGTTTCTTTTATTAAGAAAATGTAATTAACAACATTTTATTATTTCTATAAATTAAAAACAATATTATATTCAAACAAAAAATAATTAAAATGTTATTTTTCAATTTTTAAAATGAAATAATACAAAATAATTGAAAATAAAAACTATCTACATAATATTATTATTATATAATACATATATATGATAAAAAATGTATCCAAAATTGAATTTTTCATTAATTAATTCTTATCAAGCTTGAAATTTTTATCTTATGATATATAATAGTTTACCTTATTTAATTTATTTAACACAATACAAAACGATATAACCTCAACCAATTCAATGAAATACAAAATTTCCATTGAACTATAACGAAAAATAAATCTTTTCATCCAGCGCAATAAGTGCTCCTTCAGATTTACTAACCCCAATTTTTCAACCTTTCACGCACTCGTTCTTTTATCATGCTCCCTATATATATAATTGGACTCATTGCTCCATACACCACCAACCAATAACAACACAAAAAAATATTTCAAACCCCTTTTTCATTATAAAACCAACCAACTCAACCAATTACGAATACAACCAACAAACACACCAAACTCCCACACCAAAAAAAAAATACAATCCCCGATCAAAAAAACTCCACATCCCAAAAACCATACAAAAAAAAAACCACATAAAAATCCCCACACCGCCAAAGCGGCGGGGCAGGTGTCCAACCACGCAAGCAACAAGGATGTGAAAGAGAGCCGGTAACTTTCTATGGCCTAGACATTCCGACGACTTTCTTCTTCACAACGACCCACTTTTGCCGGTGTCCGCCTGGCCCCGATTCCTCGCGTTTGTGGCCCCCCCACCGGCGTTGACGATCGCTGACGATCGGCTCCATTCACCGTGGAGGCTTCGAAAGTGCGCTTTGTCCCGCGGACAATTTGCCGCTTTCGAAAGCAAATCGGTATATAAGGTGCGGGGCGTTTTCGCGGACGGCTCTGTTGGTCGGGTTCTGTTGGCGGTTCGTGCATGCTTCGATGCCGTGGAGATTTAGGGGGAAATGATGATTTAGATGGGGTTTATATGCGATTGGATTTTTTTGAGATTTTGAATTTTATGATTGAGATGATGTTGGGGAGTGTTTGATGTTCGAAAGAAATTTGTTTTGATATACGTTGAGAATATAGCTGTATTATAGGCTTGTTGATTATGATAGAAATGTTGGTTGTTTCATCTATACTCAGTTGAGTTTTAAAACAAAGGATGATTCATGTATTTTTTATCGGAAGTCAAAAATAAAATAATTTTGTATAGAAATTTTAATACGATTAGTTATTGTGGTTAACTTACCTGATCGAGTTTATATTGATTTTCGATATAAAATTAAATTTGTTATATTTGATGAAATTATCTGAATTTCCATTCGGGTAATACACAAAATTGATTGTTTATATGAAATAAGAATATATATAAAATTTCTAAGATATCTACATTATAGCCACGTAACTCAGTATGTAAAAATTGTAATATTTAAGACACGATACGTGCATAGAATAAAACCTACATTACATATTTAAATTAAGATAGGATAATGTAAGACTGCATTCCCAGAAAATATTTTACTTGACACATTAGTACCTAATTTACGATTATCTAACTTTTGTACTCGATTTTATAATATTTTATTTCATAAGAATGTTATGTCTATGGAACAAGTAACTTCGTAATACGATATTATAAAAAAATATTTGATTATATGTCTCATTGTCAGTTATTTTTTGAAATTTTTATTCAAAAAAATAAAAATATTATATTTTATACTAAAATTATTATTTTTAATACAAAAAGTCAAAAGAATTTATTGACTGAAATGCAAGAGATGGCGGTAAAGAAGCAAGAACGCGAAACTTTAACAGTCAATCGAACGTTCTTTCGCATTTATCTAAAGATGGCGTTCGGACGTCAATTTGAACAGTTTTTCCGAGATATTATTTAGATAAATTCAAGTACCTGTATCAAAGCCTCTCGCTTGATTCTCGCTAACAACGATTTCGTGGGTGGCCACATATCTTCTGATTCTCTCGACGATCCCGACCTTAGATTTGTTATCCAAATTCACCGGTTCATTTTCGACAGTCTTGACGATTTCAAGCCCTCCAAACAAAGGGACCCTTTCTTCTTGATCGAACTTCTCTATGATATCCGTCAAATGTTTCTTAATGCAGGTCTCATCGTCGACACAGCCAGAACTGACGTTTTTCACCATACACAACGCGAACAAAGCGAATACGATATACGTTTTCATTTTTTTTGATGGGCTAAGGTCTATCTCGTTTCAAACGTCGGTATTAAATGAATCGTGTTCAATATGGACACCTTTATTTAACTGAATTAAAGGAGTACAAGAAAGGAAGCTATCGGATATCAAAACGGAGTACGGCATATCAATTATTCATATGCTGCAGAGCTACGCACTGAAATTTCGATCCTGCACGCATTAGTGACATTCGAGCCATTTATATTCAGCTTGCACACTCTTCAGAAAAATGCAATAAAAATAATTTGAGTATACAAGTGTCGAATTTATTGAATTCGTAACCGAACCGTATACGCTCCATATTAAATTTAATTTAAATGAATTTCTTTGGTCGTGCGATTCGGTCGAAGGCGTGCGACATTTCATCACTCCTACGTTATTATCTCATTTTTTCTTCGCCATTCTGAGCAGTACAATGGATTTCTTCTCGAGCGATTCATACGAATGTACAAGACCACATAAATAAACATCAAAAATTCGATCGGTGTTCTCTCGTTGATGTTACACAGAGATGTATGTCACATATCACCATTTGTCACACCAGCGACGACAATGACAAGTCGGTCACTTGTCAACGTATCCAGGTTGATGCTATAAACGAAGGATCCACCTCGAATTTTCGGCAAAGAGGTCGAAGCCTTTTGACCGTGATTTTTTTTAAGTTTTCATGTTTGTCGAGTGAAATTTGATTGGTGATCGAAATGTTTCCTTGTTTGTTGAATAGTTATGCAATGGTCAACTTTCGGTTTTGATTTGTACATATTTTAAATATAATATTGAAAACGAGATTTATTTTTTCATACTATTTATTTCGTAAAATGTTAAATAATAATGGAATACAAAAAAAAATAAAAATGGCACTGTACAACATAAAATAAAATAAAAATAAAAATAATACTGTCATTTAAAAAATAATAATGCATCGATAAGACTTTGGCGTCTCTTTTTCTAAACTAACATACTGGAAAATATGACATGCGTGATAAAAAATATAATAAAATCCCTATATCTAATGATAATAAATTAATTTGTTTCATAAAAATTTGTAATAAGAAAACAGTTATATTAAATAATTAAATAAATAAATTTTATTCTATATACAAAAATGGAAGAAATTCCTTTGCTTAACATCAGTCGGTTAAAAGTTCACATTAGCGTATTAAAATAATGTTTTATGGCTTTTGAGCTCCATATGCCATCTCTTGTGCTTCGGTTTGAATAGATCTAGCATATGGGTATCCAGCAGAACCTCCAGAATTGCTCCATCCAGTTGTACCTCCAGTAGACCATTGTCCTTGGCTAGCTCCAGTATTTGCCCACCCAGTATTCTGAAAATAAATAATATAAATTAATTAGTATTTTATGTATACATAATATTTAAATTAAATAAAATATATTATATATTGCGTACTTTGCTTGGTGTTCCAATGATGCTTCCTCCACTGCCTCCTCCTCCTCCCAACAATTTTTGAAGCCCAAGAACAGAAGCCGCAACGAAGGCCAATTTAGCTACAATCAAAGCTTTTGTAACCAAGAGAGCTAAACCACCGCCAAAGATAGCAACAATGGCTAAGACTTTTAATCCGACTCCAAGAAGGATGGGGCCTAAGAGCTTCTTGATTTTACCACGAGCTGTAAAAAAAAGTAAATCAAATTTACATGAGAACCTAATAAGAGTCGTACATAAAGAATGCGGGGTGGCGTGTAGAATTGAAGCAATCAAAAACCAGTTTCCATTACTGGGTCAAAGGAAGTACATTGGCTTCTACTGGGCCCTTGAGACTCGCCCACTCGAGGACAAGGTCGTCTCGGTCTAGGCCTTAGAAAGTTGAGCCTCGAAATAGAAGCATGGCTTTTCAATCTGTACTCACGGATGCGGTGCTTTGATATTTTTTCGTTTCCACAAAAACGAAAATGATTTCGTCATACCGCTCGAAATAAGGAGCGAAGAGAAAGTTTGAAGCGGATGTTCAAAGGTGTCATTATTTACATGAGAAAACCCGGAGACAAATATTAATAAAACATAACGAGCGAAGTGAAAATCGTCAACCGCAGCATATCTCGAGTTAACGCCGCGGTTCACCCAAAGCCGTTACAATACGTTTGTTTCGTCAGCAATAAAAACAATGGATTATACCTTCGTTGAAAGTTCTGGCGGCCAACGCTATTTCTTCAGGAGCCAATTTCACTTGAAGGTTGTGGGTCGATAAGAAGTTTCCAGCGGCTTCCATGAACATATCGATAAGACGAGCTGCCCTCTTGGTGGGTTCGGCCGGAAGATTATTCTCGATTTCGTTCTCAGAATCCAATGATTTTCCATCTCTGATCGATACGCTGTTGTCTCTGTGGAAAAAATTGTATCAACCAATTAACGGTTTATTCGAAAAAGTCAAATTCCTATGTCGCAACGTTAATTGATCTGCGTGTCATCGATTCAAACGTGATTTTACCGTTCTTGGCATGTGTGAAAATCCGACCGAAAAAAGTATCGAAACGAAAGTGCGCGTTTCGAATATTTACCATAGACGCTTTACTAATATTTGTATGACTAATTCAAACAATGTAAGTTTCTAGCATCTATGTAGCGTATCATCGGGGTCAACACATTGTGGACATGTCAGATACGCGGTGAAAATTGAGAAACACGCGGAAAACAGTTAAAAGAAAAACCTTGTACTTGACTTTGGAACATTCCGAATGCGTTTAATCGACGATGGAAAGCCGATCCGATGATGCTGCGTAAGGAAAAAATGAGATGGTCGATAGGTGAAAGTAATCACCGTTACATAGTTAAAACTGGCCGGTTAAGTTTGTTATATCATAAGATGCAACGGCGTCGTATTATTATAAAATATATATAATGTTAGTGTTTGTACTCTTGAGTAGAAGAGGCTGTGTTTTTAAGGTCAAGTGTACGTTGGATGATCATTAAATTGCTAAGCGCATTCTGACGCGTCATTCGATCTTGTTTAAATTGTCGTTTCGTTTGATTGTTCTTTGTCGTACAAAAAATAGTACCGATCGTTTGGTATCTTTGAATCAGTTTTTTTTTATTATACAAAAAAAATACATTTGTCGTATAGAATAGATGAGTTGAATTATGCATCAAATATAAAATGATAACGATCAGTTGACCGTTGAATCCGTTAACATTCGTATTTATATCAAGTTTTAACATTAATTGTTTGATCTATAATATATAGCAAATAAAAAACGCATTTGCCGGATTTTATTAAATAGGAATCAAAAATAATATTGATAATAGAAATCGTCTTAACTGGATAAATATTGACGTATTTTGATTTGAATAACGGAAAATCGATATGAATAATACCTGAAAAGAAAGTGAAATTCTTAACTGATGATCACTTTATGAAAGTGAACAGTATTTTTATCCTCGTTCGTTTTTTTTATTTATATCACGAAATATTTTCAATAATGTATTTTTAACGGTACATCATCTCTTTTATTTTATAAAATTCTCGCATACAAACGATAATTCCCATAATTCAGACTTATCGACATTTTAACAGAAAACTTTACGATTTACATTATAAACAAAACAATCGCGACACGATATAAAAAATAATCAAGCTAACATTAACATTAAACGAATCAAATTTAAAAAAAAAAATCCAAACTCACCGTTCGAACCTAACTCCAGAGAACAACTCAACATCCTGCATCCTGGCGGCCCTGTTGACAGCAGTGACGCCCTTAACAGCCAAGCACGTAGCCAAATCGTCACTGGACACGCAGGTTTTCATCATCCTGGCGATCCTCTCCCAGGACCCAGTCTGTTCGACTTCATTAGCCTCGACATTGAGATCGTTGGGAGCAGCAGAAGCAAGCACCGCCAGACAGGCCACCAGGGCAAAGCACGAAAGCTTCATGGCGACAAGAACGGGAGGACCTTCGGAGGATGTTGTCTTCGTAGTGGGTGTGGACCGTGTGGTGCGACTCGAGCTTGATCTACCCTATTTATATTTGGTTGCGAGTTGAGTTTCGTCTCCACTCCTACACTCCGGTGACTAATCGACAATACGCATGCGGCACATTAGCATACTAACAATGTGTACACAGATGAAGAAGGGAGCGAGAAGAGAGCACTGTGCGTATCCGCTTTTCTTGCGTGTTGTTTCATATGTTGTGGTATTGATTATGAAAGTTTGTTCCTGGTTTATAGGTGGAAAATTGTCGATTTGAATTTCGAAAGATGGATGATAATTTGGGATTAATTTTTAATGATTGGAGTAAATTATAATCCGATATTATCGATTGGAAAGAATATTAAAAGATCTTATCAAATTTATATTAAAAAAGCTGGTTTTTTTTAATAAGTAATGCATCTGATGTAAATCTGCAAAAGTAAAAGTCTTGATGGATATGTTTGGTGAATAATTTTTTTGACAAATTAAGCATTCACGGTGGTACGTGCTGAGCTTTATTTTTTTTATTTGCACTGACATGAATGTTCCGAGATTGGCACGACATGTGTGAATTCGAAACGTTCATCAAATAAATATAATGTTCCGGAAAAAGTTTATATGATCCTTTGTGATTGAGTTGAAAAATTTCTTTTGAATCAAACTAAGCGTAGACGATCTTTTTATTTTTCATTGTTTAATTTTTTTCAGAATTTGAAATTCTACAGTAATTTATTCAAATTGTATTACAATGAATAATTTGAAAATCAACGGTAAATATAATTTATTATATTATATGAATTAAAATATTGTACCTCTTTCTATAGTCTTATTTTGCATTCGTTTTTGTATTCAAAGCATCAATTTATGTAAAATATGATTTTATTTTGAATGGATTTTTAGCAATAAAAAGTGAAGAAATGGGTTTATAGTCCACGATATATCGGATCAATGTTTCCCTCTTCCCACTGATTTATCGTGTTCTTATAATGAGCAATCAAAATCATATAAGGAATGTTGCCATTTTGTACAAACCCGAAATTGAGTTCATTAGCGAAAAAAAGAATAGAAATTATGTTTATATAAAGCACGAACTCGATTTTCAGAGTGGTTCAAGTTCAAGAGCTAAAATAGGCAACATTTAACGATTTTTCTTGATCGTGATACGTTTGAAAGAG
>JAOXNN020000066.1:1228679-1243740 GCA_028571205.2 Hydropsyche betteni | reverse complement strand
TTCAATTTTTGTTTTATTACATCACGCAACGGCACGGTTATAAAATAATTTTGCATAAATATATTCAATTTTTATTTATTACGTAATAGTATGGTTATCAATTCACAGCCGATGTTATTAACTATGCTATACACTAGTTAATGATAAGGACGAAAGTTTTTTTGTTTTATTTTATTTTCAAATTCATGAGGAGAGGAAATAAGTAAAAAAAAATGTTTTTATTTATTAACTTTATTTTTTTTCAAATTTCATGTAACAATATGCTAGGCAGTTTCTAAAAATAGTGAGCAAAGTATAATAAGTAGCTATATATAAATGAATAAAACTTTATTCACGTTGCACATTTGAAACAACAAAAAGTTGTAAGATATTTTTCTAAAAATATTACTTAAAAATAAATAAATAAATAGTTCAAATAATAAATTAGGAAGAAAATATAATGTATAATATGTACACAAGAAACATGAATGTTATTTGAACACTTCTGTTAAACATAATATTCAAATTTTTTTAACTTCAATGACTTTTATTAAATTACATAAGCACTTATAGAAGCATACATTGAATATTCGGAATATTGAATATCTTTTATATTAAAGATATTTTCATGGAGTTCTTTGGTACGAAATTCTCCTTTAGTATTAAGCACTTTATATACAATGTGTTTTTTTTCTTATGATAAATTTATGACACCAAGTTGAGAGATGCAATAATGAACAATTAAAATTAAAAAATAAAACAGTTACGATTTTGTAGAAAATAAACAACCAATACACAGCAGCATCATAGCTATTATAAATCAATATTCAAACATATTATTCGAATAGAATCTTAGTCTATTGGTAATATGACAATTGAATAAATATACTTTAGTAAAATTATTCGATAATTCAATTTTTTTCTTAAATACATGCAAAAACATTCCCGAAAGCTTTTAATGAGGTAGCTGATTACGATTCATCAATTTCCAAACAATTTCATCTATTTTAACAATGAATTGACTCTGAATACACTAAACGACATATGTACATTGATTTTTTACAAAAAGATCAATTATGTCCTGTTTTCAATCCCATGGTGGCTGCGAACAAAGCGAAGAAAAATCCAGCAAATCCCGTAGATCCGGCCAACAAAACAAGCCCGCCCATCATCAATGGAATCAGAGCGAAAAATTTTAATTTGTATGCTAAAAGTAGTGGTAACATGTACTTCTTGTATTTCTTTCCGATTTTTCCACGACCTTCCGTTTCGATTACGTCGCCTTCGTTGGTTATAGCATTTTCTAGTACCACTAGCGCTCTGGCGATGTTGGATACTGAAAAATTAGAACAGACATTTTAGAATATTATTTGTGGGTATAAATGATACAAAAAATTGAATTTAGTTAAAAGTTTCAAGATATTGGAAAAAATGAGATTTTATAAATATTATTTCAAAAATTTATTTATTTTATAACTTAAATGAAATATAAATTGGGTCAGTTTAAAAAAATCAATCGTCTCTTCTTTTACAATATTCTATTCAGTTTTCTTAAAAGTATTTACTTTAAAAACTTATAGGTTTATGTATACTATCTATTTTTTTTATTTATAAAATATATTATAGAAATATTTTATTATTTTCATATGATTATGAAGTCATTTTCCGTCCATTACAGAATGAAGACCTTTTCAATAATTTCTCATTGAAATTTATTTTCAATAACATTCATCCAATTTATATTACTGAATAAATGTTGTTTATTTAATAAATTTATCTATCATACAATCTTTAAAATTGACTTTTATTATATAATCCCTCAGACATGATCCTACTATTTTTCAAATAGATATATCACATATTCACAAATCGATTTAACTTTATTACCATTTCAATTTCTCATACCAATAATTATTTGAAATAGATAAAAAATGTGAAGAATCCATTTTCTCAATAAAATTACTGTCATTAAAATCAAATATAAGAATTTTTATACTATATTTTTTCCCATTGATGATTCGAAAACACAAATCATTCGTAGAAACGCATAAAAAGTACTCATTATTGTGTACTTTGCCGCTCTGATTGAAAACGCAACATGATACTCCATGATGATGGTCATGCGATGATTTTTTCACTCGTTCAAACGCGAAAATGCAAGTATCGTGTCACAGCCGATCGTCGAACTGATCGAAAGAAAGTAGGAAATTGGATTTGTTCAAATTTTTCTGTTCGCAATTTTTTAAATCGGACTGTGAAAAATACTTGAATCAGATTGAGGCTTGGTGTGAGTAAAAAATTCGAAATGGTCCAGCTAAAACCGCAAGTGTAAAATTGACCTCTAAATTTATGCTTCAGGTAGAACATTTCTTAAGTAGAAAAGTAATGTTAAGGAGGAAAAAACTAATTGAAATTGCTTTTGTTTATTGCGTGATGCTTAATCAGTCATATTATTGGTTTTTAACTGCTTTTACGTGACTTTGTAATATGACGTGATGATATGGTCTATGATTTTTTTACAGCAATAAAATTCAACTGTCGATTTTCAGCTGTTTGTTTTTATTTCAAACATTGTTGACACACGATAAATATTTTCATGCAATTATCACATCACTTTCATTGTTATACAATTACTATGTTGCACATAATTGACTAATTAATTGGACTTAATAATGAAAATATTCACGATGCAAAACAGTTATGCTAACATGAATATGCATATATCTTTTTTTTATTTTGAACAAATCATAAATAACAATTTAGAAATAATTACGTTTAACTGACTGAGTACAACCGCCCTAGATATTAAACCTATGATTTTGATTGTGTTTATATGGTGATTTTGTTAATGATGTATGCGAATCAGTTCGTTGGGTTTCTTAATAGCTAAATTGTTGGTAAAGTAATCAAATGCTTCAGTAATTTATTCACCATTCATTAAAATCTTATCGGATTTTCAAAGATATGTATTATGAAAAAAATCAATCTAACAAAAAGTATTTAATCCACAAAAAAATTATTTTATTTAAAACCTTTAAATTGATTAAATAATGCCCCACAATAAATGGTACAGCGTTAGCGCTCCATTGTGAATACTTTTATTATACACTTTTTGCATAAAGCTCGCAACACAAAAACGGTTAAATGCATCAATAATTTGAGTGCGCTCAGTTTTCATCATATCCAGGTCATTTGACCACAAATCTTTTTTACTAGCATGTAACTTCACATATTACGACTTTTTTCTCAGCAATGACACTTTATACAAATTTTCGCGCGATCCATCAGCGTGAAAGCGCATATAATCTCGCGCACGCTTCAACATACCCGTTTTCCTAAAAAGAAAACTCAAAATTTGATTGAAAAAAATAGAAACGGACCGTATACGTACTCGTCTGACATACGCCAAGCGTAGGCTCGTTTAAAAATCAATTTTGTATATATGAAAATGTTTTGAAGTGAGTGCAATTAACCGAAAAGCACGCGATGAAATGACTCCTCAGTACTAAGACCGTTAGCCTCGTTCTGCACGCATTGTGCGTTACCGAACCACAAAATTTCTACAAATCGATTCGAAATGATATGAAAATTCGAAGCAGTTGCGGTTCAATTAGTCGTGGAAACTCAGATCATACGGTTTTCACAGTAGAAATCTGATAAAACGCTTAGATGCTATACGTCAAAATGTTCATTGAAAAAGGGCCTAGTTCTAGTGAAAGTTCTTTAAATTAAATACGATGATATATCGGTTTTCATTGCGATAAAAAACGAAGAAATCTATATGCGTGACAGATGGGAAAATGCGTTGTTTTATATTTCGATTGTTGATTAAGTTTATTTGGTTTGATATCTAATTTTCTATAAACATTCGTATTACACTTAAGATCTGTAATAATAATATAAAGCAAATAAAATTTTCACAAGAAAGTAAAAACATAAACATTTACAAAATGAGGTTTCATATATGTGAAACGATGATACGCCTTATTTACTTAAAAGCTCCATACGAAGAACACTTTGATACGCACGATGTAAATAAATAATCTTAACAGTACTTTCGACCTTTGTAATATTAAATAACAGTTTCTGTACGATTTTTATTTGATTATCGTTTTTTTTTTATTTAACTTAATAACGTATTTTTATTCAATTCGATTACCTCAAGCAATCACAACGGTCGAAAGGAAATCTTAAAATTACTTGTATTCAAAATATATTATAATTAATTAATTATAATATCATATATTTAATTTTCAATTTTTATCAAAATCAAGCATCTATTATCATATAACAAAAACAATATAAAAGCACAATATCTTACACCAAACTTCAGTCGAATCTCGCTCATCGCCGACTCCCCCATAAACATCGGCCCTCCTCGAGAACTCCTTCGTCCTGTTACCATCCAAAACCACCATCGATTGCCTGTTATACAACATCTCCCTCTTCAGACTGGGCACGGCATCGCTCCTCCTGATGGGGATGGCCTTCGGCACGAAAACCCCATCCCGAACATCCCCATGCTTGATAGCACGAGCCGAGCTTCCGTCGCCGGAAACGACCCTGCTCCACGCGGGGCTGGCCATGGGCCTGAAGCCTTCGTCGTCCCCGAACACGACACACATCCTCGAAACGATGAATATAGCCAAGAAGGCTTCGCAGGCGTCCTTGCGACGCAGCATGTTGTCGCACGAGCGCGCACCGCGGACTGCTTGTCGACCGCGCGGAGAACTATGCGAAACTGGAGGAGGCGCTTGTGTGTGTGTTCGCTTTATACCGGCCGAAAATCGCGTTTCCGAATTATCCGGAGCGATATTAGGATGACCCTGAATTTCGGTTGGGTGTGTGCGTGTTAGCCCACATGTGATCGGTGGCGCATCCTCGGCGGAACGCTCTTCATCGAAGACTGATCGTCATACTCCACTTGGCGTACGCGTCCAGCACCACCATTTTGCCAGTCGATCTCGCCCGGCCGGATTATTATTGTGCTTTTTCGACATAGATTTTAGACGGTGATTTCGCCGGTAAATGATATGGTATTTGAGGAGAGTCGGTGGACGGGAAGCGAGGGTGGCGGGTCAATTTTCCGCTTCGACGAATCGGCCGGCGACGGTGAATCTTGTCGTGGGTTGTTGAAAATGAATTTTGGTTTAACGTTTTGTTTCGTGTATGGGTATAGGTGTAGAATACAATTGATCTTGAATTTAAGTGTTTCGTTTGATTTATGAGGGGTAGGGATTTTTTTATATTACTTATTGCACTTCCTTATAGTCTAGAGCAGGTATCGGCGAACTCCGGCGCGCGGATTAAAAATTTGATTTAAAAAAATTTGCTGTACAAATGAGGAGCTTCTCACAGACCATCAATTGGAAGTGGCTGTTCTCCAAAATCATGTATTTTATAAAATTTTACGTTGTTGTCAATAGTATAGGTTTAATAAATAAAAAAACGAAAAAAAAAATTTTCGTGACACTATTCATATGCATTATACTTATTTTCATAATATTAACGGCATACACAAATATTTTTTGAAACTAGCACTTGAATTTTCAAATAACTTTTTAATAATTTTCAAATAAATAGAATTTTCAAATTAGTTTCAGCTTTTGAAAATTCCCAGCTTTCTTGTCGCTATTTGAGTAGAATTATATAAATATTTTTAAGCTTACTGTCTAGCCCACTGAGTAGCAAATTTTTACTATCTGGCTCTTTCCAAAAAAAGTTGGATAATCCCTGACTAGTAGTTAAAAATATGTTTTGAAATTATAATAAAATTATTTCATTCATTCTATCATTTTTAGTTAAAAATGTATACAGAAAAACCCCGCTTTTACGTGCCCGAAATTTACGTTTTTCCGCTGTTGGCGTTCGTTTTCTTAAGTTCCGTTTCATTTTAGTACATTCATCCTCACGTTTTCATTTCCCACAATTTACAACTAATATATTTAAAATTCAATTCAATTTACGATAATTGATATTCTACCTTCAAATGTATCCATCTTTTATTGCCGATTTTTGTTATTTATTAGTTTTTATGTTCTTTTTTTTCGTTTACTCTCATTGAATCGGTTTTCCGATTTTTGTTTAATGTGATGATATTGAAAGTTCAAATCTATTTATATCATCGAAATAGCTTTTTCAAACTGTAAAATATTTATGGTTTTTCCATAAAATATATATATTTTTAAATTTGACACCCTCAATGTAAGTTTTCTCTTAAATTATGTATTTTTGGTCAGTCCCTTCAAAACGTAAAAACGAAGTTTCACTATATATGAAACACAACTTTCCAAGCGAAAGATTTTTTTCCAAAATAAAAGGTCTTCGCACCAATATTTATTAACGATATCGATATAATTTACTAGGTAAAAATGCATTTTTGAAATTTCATTAAGAAATTTTAATTCATTTGACCTTAATAATTATTGGTTTTATTATTGTATATGAATTGCTAAAATTATTTAATATACAATGCAATAAATTTTTAGTAAGTCTATAATTTTTAACATATGTTTTTTTCAACCAGTTGCTATTAACCATAAAATGGACGAAAGAAATTTTCTGAAAAAATATAGTAAAAAAAATGAGATCATGTAAATTTGAAAAGTTTTCAATGTGTAAAATATTGAAATCATTAAATTATCGATCTAAACAGTATTATTATTTTTATTTTTAACTTTCTAAAGGAATAAAATTCTATAATAAAATATTATCTTAAAATTCTCAAAAAGATAATTCATATAATTTTCGTTCAAGTATCTTTACAAAATTGCTACGAAATTACCAAATTTTACATGAAAAAACTAAATGAATGAATGAATGAATGAATAATTCAGAACAAATTGATGCATTGAAGAATTTCATATTATTATAAAATTGTGCAAAAAATAAGCTAAACGTAGTGTGAAATCTATAAGAAATGTTTATTGTGGAATTTTAATATGAATAAAGACAGCTGTTACACATCATAAATTTTTCCATTAAAAACTTTACATAAACAATTAAACTGCATTTACAACGGTAATAAGATCTTTTTCACGAGACATTATTTTAATAGAACTAATAGAAATGCAAATCTAATTTTTAAATTGTAATATAAATCAACATATAAAATATTGAGAAACAATGCTTACGATTCGTTCGGAACATCAATTTATGAAAAATATTTATTTTCGTTTTTTTTTTGCGTTTCATATTAATAAAATAGGAATTTAAGTATGGGTATGAAATAATAGATCAATTTTGATGAAAGTGTAATTTAGTATATCACACATGCGTAAAAATGAAAAATAGCAGACGTATGCAAATTTCTAATTTTGAATATTTATAAATTATATATATTGAAATGAAAAAAAAATGAAAGCTACATAGTCAAATTTATTTTAGCATCTGAAATTTTAATTTTTCTCACAATAAATACATATGTTTGAAATATTATATTATATTTACCAACACTTTGATATTCCCATTAAAACCATCTATCATTTTTTTGCACGCATATTTCAAATAACACGAATTTTAATTTAAAAATAAAATTTTGAATTGATTAACAAAACCACAGATCAGATTGTTTTCATACACAATGGTAATTGCTTTATCATTTTTTCTAATAAATATATTTCATGGATGAAAATGAGATCAACTTATATTGTGCTGCAGAAAGAAAATTGAAGATGACCGGAAGATGATATTAATATTTAATATTCTTTTTTTTTCTATTAAATTTATTAATTTAATTGAAATATTATAATATTTTGATCCTATCTTGTAAAAAATTATTCGAAGCATTCATAAACATTTTTATAGTTTTATTGCAATTTTTTTGCTTGCTCGTATTCAGTTTAATTATTTAACAGTATGATTGGCGATAAGCACAAGAAAATAAAACGCTTACCTGTTTAAAATTTGTAAAATCGGATAATTTACATGAATGACCATTAGTGAAATCAGGGTCACTTTCGTCAAAACATCAAATATTCTTGTGCGTGAAACTCGCTGTGAATTCTATTAATAGCACAAATGTTTTTATTTCGATCAAATTTTCTATTATTTTCAATTAAACCATATTTAGATTTTATATGTAATGGTAGGTAAATAAAAATCATGCGAAAAAAAATCGTGTTTCTTTTTTCGCAGCACGAGTCTTGTATAAGATCTTAATGACCATTATGCTTGGTGCAATATTTATTGTTCAACAATTACGCGATCTTATCGTTCTTATAAAGATATGCTAATTGAAAACTCTTTGATGGTAGAAAATTAAAAGCAAAATGAAAAATTACTAGGAATTAATTCGGAGAATTTGGATTCATCACAGTTAGAATGATTTGTAGAAAACCGCAGTTTTTTTCACACAACAACCGTTTTCTTATTACATTAGTGATATTGTTTTATTACCGTAGCCGCAATCAAAATATCGATATGGACGAAATGATTTTGAATTTCTTTTTCTTCCTCTGGACACGGTTGATCGACAATTTATAAATTGGGCATTTGTAGGTCGACAATGATTTACCCGGTAGTTTTAAATTTGTACATACCGGATCGCGAATTTTTCTCTTTACGCCTATATTGAAATACTTCTTTTTATAGCTTGTAATTGATGTTATTAAATTTCTATTTCATTCAAACAACGATTGCTCGAATTTGAGACTGATTCGTTTCGAAAAAGCGAATCTGAATATATCAGATACATAAAAAGTAATCAAATTCGATCCAGTGTGTGCGTTACTAGCTTTTTTAATTTCAAAGTGAGCAATTTCATGTAAATTGAAGGGAAACCATATAATTACTTTTTCAGTTTCACTTTGCAAAGGTTGGAATAAATTTATAACGATGCATATTTTATCAATTTTGTTTTCATTAGTTCGATAAATGATTTGTTTTAATTGATGAAAATATTTTCGTTTGAATGAGTTTTTTTATATTTCTGTAGTACGATGTTATGCTCTAAATGCTTTTTTGCCGAAAGAAGCCACTTATCAAGAATGGTGGTATATTTAAATGAGCCGTATAACCTTGTTATAATAGCAAATGATATAACATTTAAGCGTCGCATCAAATAAAATAAAAAAATCATATCATTTAAGATTTCACAAAAGAAATGTAAATCAAGAATTTCTTAGGTAAATATGTACGTGGAAAACAATTGTAAAAAAATAATATTGTTCCTATTATAAAGTATGTTCATATTGAATATATTAATTTTTATAACCATTAATCTAATACAAATAAAAGCTGGATAGCCTGAGACTCACCAAAAAATAATTTCAGTATTCAACAATGTAAAAATTACTTATTCGTGTTATTAATAAAAAATCTATATTCTAATGGCAACATTTATTTGCTCTGCTAAAAATTTTATATATTTTAAAAACGGTTAAGATTGGTTTTTTTCTCAGTGCTACATGTTCATCAAATTTTTGACGAACAGAATATAGAAACAGGTATAATAAAAATTGGTTACGCATCAAATTTACGCAAGCACAAAAGCGTTACATTACATAAATATGCATCAAAATAATTGAGCGTATTACAGATATGGTTAAACGTGTAAAATGTAAATATATTTAGAGATGCTTTTTTTAGGCCGCTTTCTTCGTTATAATTTGGCCAAAAATCGAACAATTATAGAAAAGGGTCAGTCTTCTTTCGTCATGAATTATTAATTTTATACAAAACCGAAATATATTGCAACTATAATTAGTTGGAATATATTTACATCAATGTACATCATAATTGATGTACATTGGAAATGATCATGATAAATATTTTAATCGGCTTAAGTCAAAATAACATATCATATTACAAGGTATTTGCGTTGCTTCATGGGAAAATCGATGTGAATGTGTAATTATGTTAAAAAATTCAACGAATGATAAGTCGTGAACAATAGAGTATGAATATAGTACATGATGTGTTCGATCGCGGACAAGATCAAAATTACAAATATACAATTTTGCATTTGAACTTCACGTTTCAGTGTCACGTATTGTATCAGAGAAAGTCTTTCTGTTTTAACATTTGTACGTTTAGAAAATTTCAAGAATTTAAACTACAAAATCTTTTGAGTTTTAAAAATATTGAATATTGAAAATTAATATTGTGAAACATAAATTACTCATATTTTATATTAAATCCATTGAAAAATAATCAAATATTAAATATGATTTTTTTAATGGCATCTGTACGTAGTTGTTAGAGTAATTTGACTAGTAGCTACTAGCAAAGAGTGTGCACAATTTTACGTTACGGAACTTTGTATCGTTTCGAATTTTTATTTTGAAATATTAATTTAAGAAAAAAAAAATTATATTAAATAAATATTTTGCATATGAGTTTAATTTTTTTTTAATTTTTCCAACTAATTCACAAAACTATACGGTTTCATAAACAATTCGACAGTATATTTATAATAGAATCTTCATATCTCCATCTATCTACAAAGATATAATCATTTCAATGTAACCTTAATAAGCTTTACTCATCAAATTTCTTAGGTCAAATTTAATCGAAAATTAAACGCTTAAACTTACAGCTATAATTACGCACATATTTTTCCAATCAATTGTCCAATTAACGCTAAATTTCACACGACCATTTCAATACATCATAAAACCCCAACCACTTCAATATCCACTGCTTCTCTCATTTTTTTTTTCATTCAAAATTTTCTTCCGTCATTCAAACAACCGAACAAAATTACACTTCCCATCTGCTTCAAAAGTCGATAGACGAATCCCACGAGCTCCATTTCACCGAGTCTATTCGAGGTTCTCGGAACGAGCTTTCACTCAATTTTCGTGTTGACCTTTCTCTTGCACTTGAATCCTTACTAACCGTGCATGCATTGACCCTGATATTGGAGTACATTCGAGGATCACTTACCCTACTTTTTTGGTAAGTATATAATACATCTGTTGTTCAAATAGTTTTTTTTTCTATATAAAACGTGTCCACGTTCGAGTTATGTGGTACGCGCGCTTCAACGCGCTCGCAACTTATCTTCAGATTAATTGTGTTTTTTTTTTTACAGAAGACTATTATTAATTTTTATGTTGAATGCTTTTGGGTTTTAATGAAATTTAAACGGTCATGTTTATATAAATTTTTAATCAAATCATTTTGACAATTGTCAATACAAAATCATAAAACAAAAACAGAGGTAGATAACAAATTATGGTAAAAATAAATAAAAAAATAAAACATAAAAATATATTAACAATAATGACAAGAATTGCACATAACGTTAAAAATAAAAAATAAAAAAACAAAATAAAAATCAACAAAAAATCAGTCAAAATAATAACAACTAAAAAACTGAACAAGAATAACAAAAAAATAAAACGAACAAAAAATAACAATCGTATGTCAGTGATTTTTTTTTTCATATATTCATACAAAATAAATTAATTCTTAATTACAATAAATAAATGGTCACTTAATTAAAAAATATTTTCATAATAATATCGAATAATTTATTCGACTCTATTGCATTATCTAAACTCACTATGAAACGGTTCTTCCCAATGTGTATTTCATTATAAAAAATAAACATTCAATTTATAATGTATAATTAAATAAACAATTATTCATCGAGAGAAACTCGTCTATAGCAGAAAATTCAACTATGTATCAACTGTATTCGTGATCCTGGATCTTACTGAAATAACATACCGCTTTCGATATTCTAGCTTAAAATATGCATTCGAACACTATCGAACACAAGATTTGTACTGAACTATGGAAAAAAATTATGGTACGTATGAACTGTAGGCCAGTTTTTGAGCCTCGTTTTGGATTTGAGGAGTGATGGATCTCCTGTCCCATCCACCTCCTGATCCACCTCCGCTTGACCATCCGTGAGATTCATGTCCTCCGCCTCCGCCACCTTTTTGTGCCAAAAGTTTTTTGAGGGCGATCATGCCGGCTAAGAGCAAAGCGATCTGAAACAATGGTTTATGGGTAATTTGTGATGTCGACAACAGTTCTGACCGTACAAGGTGCAATTTTCGGTCGTAAACGATCATGGCATACCACACTTTCTCTGTATGTTATGTGTGTAAGATGCGTCGAGAAATATAAGAATTACCTGAAGGATGGTCGTATTAGAAATAATTTGGCATTGATATACTTTCGAAATGATGAGTGAAGATGATTTTTATTGAAGTGCTTTAAAATTGAATTACTTTTGTGGTTGCAGCAGCTGCGATATAAATTGATTTATGAATGAGCTTTCTCGATTTAAAGCTCGTTGAGAACTTTCGATATTCAAGTATTTTGAAAAGTAAAATGAGTCAGAAGACTTGGTTTAATCCATTTAAATGTCTATGAAATGCTATTGAAATAATTTTTATAATTCATTACAATATTCATATTTTATATCAACATTTTGAGATAAAATCAAAATTATATTTGATTATCGTTGACTTGCACTTGACCCATAATTTCTTTAAACTTTCTACTTAATTGCGACTGAATTGTTGCTAAATTATTTACATACATTACTTCATGACAACGGTAAATGTTTACAATAAATCTGTATCGTTTGCAATAAATTCGTATTCGTAAAATGTATAAATTGCAAATTGCCGCTCGATATGTAATAAAATTAAGTAAACAAAGTTATTCACGGCCATTATCTCGCGAGTAATAGAAGTTTTATCTGTTTTCGGATGGTTGACGCGAAAGTCGATTTTTTGTGCTCAATTATACGTAAATGGTTATGGTACTCTTTGATGATAATTATTACCGAAATGTGTGTCGCGATTTTGAAGATAAACAAAAATTGATGCTATTGTATCACGGCCGTTACGTACAAAAGACCCACATCACTATCAAGATGAGCCATATATAATATAATGCGAAGAATCCCACAGTTTTTTAATTATTTATAAGACAATGCTTATAAAAATTGATTGAGAACGAGATCTTTGCCGAGAGAATTTTGCAGTCGAAAATAACGGTCGCGTTACAATTATATTGCAAATCGTCCATTTTTTTCTCTACGTACTCGATTGTAAATCCTTACGCGTAAATGTACATTGATTTCATCTCGAAATCTAGATTCGAAAGAAAGTGGCCCATGAGTAAAACTATAATAATTTGAACGTTTATTATGTTGGCTATTAAACTACAAACATGTATACCGATAGATAAGATCAAAGGCAGAAGCAAGTCAAATCGTTCAATCATCCGTTAAATCGCTCAAAACGATGAATAAGCCGTTCCAAATTTGTACAAGTTTACTTTCTATTGTTTCTAGAAAGAAACGAGTTTTTTATTTAATATTATCACACAATATTACGTGGCATATATGCACGTGGATGTTAAATATTCGGACAATTTCACTTATCATTGATTCTATATTTTTTTTTGTAATTAATGGAACATCGCTTTTATAAAATATGAATGGCACGTTTTCGGTGCTACTTTTTTCCATGTTCATTCCGACGCACTTACTGCTCGCAATTAGGAATGAGAAGAAAAAATAAACCGTTACTCGGGCGCATAATCTTTACAGAGTAACACTTTGATAATAATTTTAACTCGAAATCGATGAAGTATTACGGCCGGAACATATGTCTGGTTCGTATCAAATGAATTCAGTAGATGTGAAAAAATTGCGAGCTTTCCGTGTCACCGGAACACGACATGGCTTCTAGAGCGTAATTGAATTGTTAATTGAACAAATTTTATTCTCTACGGTTACAGTGAAATGTCGATTCGAGTCGCATCCGCCGTTTTGATGACGAATGTCAAAGTTAATTGTTGAAATTCGCGTCGTTATAGCAGGCGGCGGTAGCGACATTGTAATTGGTCATTATAATCGAATTATGGTCTATATTTGTGCATGGTGATCGGTGAAGATTTAATCTGGTCGTATTCTAATGAATTTTATTTGAATGTGTATTTTTTTTACCTTTGATGTGATGAGAGCTTTTCCCGCCAACAAGAAAAGACCAGCGATTGCGATCGGAACCATAGCGGCCATCTTCATTGCGAATCCCATAGCCATCATTCCCATCATTTTCTTCATTTTTCCTCTTCCTAGTAATAAATTGGAAATAAAAAATAAATAAATACTTATTGTATTTAAAAAGTTATTATTTTGGAATTTTCAATTCGTTCAATTAAAAAATATCCAATGTATAATATTATACATTATTCATCGATATTACAAAGAAATGAAAGTAAGAATATTTATTAGATTTTGAACAATGAAAAATCATTTAAATGGAAAATATTTGAAATGATAATGTGTTGAAAAGCTATTTTGGTTTGTTTTATACTATTTTTAAATTGCATAATAATTATTCATAGGAAAAAAGTAATATGATTATTTACTCAAAATATTCACGAGAGGTTTTTAAAAAAAAAAGAGTAAATCATAATATTATACTAAAAATATGCTCTGATCTTCTATTTATATTTTTATATAAAGTATAAAATTATCAAAGAATTTATATTCAATTCAAAAAAAAAAAATCGCAATCTCAAAAAAAATTAAAACAAACTACACATAATTATACCTTCTTCCATTCCTCTTCCTAGTTCTCTAGCATTGACCTTAGGTAATGTAATCTGCAGAGTCCTCGAATTCAAGAAAGCAGCCATCCTATCGATGAGCATGTCAGTCAAAGCTTCGTCCTGATCTTCAGCAGAGCGCGAGGTATCCAAGCTTTTAGGTTGAGCAACAGGTTCCTCAACATCTGCAACCTTGACAACGTATACTTCTTCCCCGAGAGAAATCTTGTTCAACTTGGACACGCGATCGATGAAAGTGATAGCCTTCCTCTTCAGACAAGGAGTGAACCCAGAACTGGACTTGTAGCACTCGTCGTATATCCTGAACGCGGTTTTGACCCCCATAGAGGCCAAAGACGTATCGTTCTCCTGCTGTCCATGGACAAGAGCGACGAACGCTACTACCATACAAGCTATCTTCAGGATCATGGTGGCTGAAGTTGGATTAGAACGGATTTTCACGAAACTGAGCTGTTGTGAGCTTTGCCGCGGTCCGTCAGTGACTGGTGGTCCGTGTCGGTATGGGACCCCGTTTTATATAGTTGGTGCGCGAAAA
>JAOXNN020000066.1:1176474-1227330 GCA_028571205.2 Hydropsyche betteni | reverse complement strand
AGCTTTGCCGCGGTCCGTCAGTGACTGGTGGTCCGTGTCGGTATGGGACCCCGTTTTATATAGTTGGTGCGCGAAAAATAAAATTGGCGCCATAGTGGGGCGACCCACTGCCACTGTTGGACCAGAAGACAGAAGATTCCCTTCGAGTCCGTGGGATGAGGTCGCCTATGCGAAATGCTTTCGAGAAATGGTCGTGAACTTCGTGGGACGATTGTTTGTTTGTTTTGTACCGTGAACGTGACAGTTTCAGCGTGTGTGGATTTTTGATTTTGTGTTATCGATTTTTTTTTTAAATTATTATTTTTTTATATAAAAGTGTTTAATAGTGGCATTTCCTGGTGACGTTTTGGTTTATGAATGTATTGAAATGTTGTTTTAATAATTTGATGTAAATTGAAAGCTTTCGATATTCAGCGATCGAGTTGAATAAATATTTTGTTGTTATAACTGTTTATTTTGGAATAATAAACATGGTTTCAAATATAAATTGTTGTTTTGTCTTAAAAATTTAATTATTTTTGAAATAAAAATTAGTGATATTGAACATGAGCTGATTTGTAAATAATTGGAGTTTATTGACATTGACAAAGGTAAATATTTTTTTTACATGTTTTATCATATTCATTATTGTGTTGTTCAAAAAAAGAACTATTACATTCATACATACTCTTTGTATAAAATATTTAATAAAATTATTGACATTTCTGAGGAATCACAACGAGAACAATTACAAGATATTTCATTTTCATAACGATCCATTCAGCTTGTTTAACGGATTCACATTTTTTTCCAATCAAGACAGATTCTCATTAGTATTTACATATAATAAAGCAAATGATATTCTTAATCACCGCATAAATTATTCCGCGAAAAAATAACCGACTCAGTTGTCGAATGCAAAAGTGTTACAAAGAATAAAGTGGTAAATTGAAATAAAAAAAAAATTTTTTTTCCATCGATAACAAAGTCCCACTTACGCCCTTCAGCAAGATTGCCAATACACGACTCTCATCGCTTTTTTTTCCAAACAGCTTAATTTATTTTTTGTTCTTCAAACATTTTCCCATATCCAAAAGCCGACAAAAATTATACGATTCTATTAAAAATTTATTATGTCGTCAATACAAAACGCGAGTGAAATTCAACAAGCCGGATCGGATCAATCTTTACCCGAATAAAATCATTACACGAAACGGCATACATTTGATTATCCAAACAATAAACCTAGTTTTGGCAAATCTAGAAGCCGCACATGCTCAGGGTGCTAATGAGTCGATTCCATCTGGTATACTTCAATGGACAAAAAAGGAGCGAATCAACCTTCATTATTTCATACAATTATGAGAATGTATTGTTTTTACATAGGCCTTTTGACACGTACGCGTTCACATAAACGTTCGTCGAATCCGTTCGTTTTGCAGACCGTAAAACGTGAAACGTTAACATTAGACGTAATCGCCGGTTTATTTCTCGTAATTGTCTTCGGATCTCTGGTAAAAGTTGGTAATGTGAAAATTTTCGAACACGTGAAAAACGAAAATTGCCGCGTTGCAAATCTAATGAATGCGCAAATTCAATGATTTACATCCCGTGGGAAAATTAAGGGCTAATTTGGGAAGTGGAACGTTGAGAAATATCATTAATATATTTTCACGTTATATATGAAAGCTTTTACTAAAAATTCATGAGAATATATTAAATTTGAAATTTTAATCAGATTTTCCGACTAATTATATAGAATATTTGAATGAGAGTTTATTTTTTATCAAATAATGACAGAAAAAGCGATTTTAATTTCAGAGATTTTATCTATAATAATTTGAACTATATGTAAACATTTTTATATTTCAGCACAACACACCATTCAATCCAACCATTTTCTATACACAACTACAACAACTTTAAAAAAATTTGAAAATAGCCCATTCCAAAGGAATTATGCATATTTATTCCATCGTCAACAATAGAGCCCAAAACGCCAACGAATTATAGCCATATCGGCACGAACCATCATTGTCCAACTTTTTGCTAGAACTCCCATTATAAAAATCGAAGGTCTTTTACGTTTGGCGCATATTCTTCAACTTTCTCAACACCCTGTGCACTTTGTATTTTGGCTGTCAATTTTGGTATGTACACACGTTCGGATCGCCGTCGGCTACCCACTTGCACGTAATGATCTTTCTCTCTTGGTGTGTGCCACATTACATGTACCTTATTTTTTTGCGACCGATCATCTTCTACGACCTCTCCGCTTGACCCCCTCATAGTACATTGCCAACGCAATGTCACGGCTAGAGAACCTTCTAGCACTCTTCAATGGATATCCCTGCGTATGACCACGTTCATGGGTAGATGCGATCCAACACCATAAATCTGGGTCTTTGTGAACGGGGTCCATCTTGCGCGATGGTGTGCGAGGAGAGCTTTCTAATAAAGTAATGAGAGTTATTTCGTTAATCGGAAATTCGCAGCCGCCATGTCACGTACGGTGTATAAATTTGCGCGGTTGCGCGTTTCTTTTTATGATCCGGCAGTTTAGATTTGTCAGAAAGAAAATTGGTCTTGAAGGATTTGAAAGTCGAAACGAAAAGTTGGATTTTGAATTATTGAGCTTAGATATGTAATCTCGGCGTTAAAAGAGGGTACGCATTCAGTGTTTGCATAAATTTATGTATTTTGTGCTAGAAGAATTCTACTTTTGTTAAAAATAATTATTTGAGTTATGAAAATTTTAATATTAGAATAAATTACATTAAAAAACTATTAACTATGATTAAATCCATTCATTTATTTTGCGATAAAATTCAATTTTAAAAACATAAACAGTTCCAATTGAATCGTTTAAATTTCATTTATATTAACATAATTATCATTTAAGTTCAGTAATTAGATCTAATGTCTAAATATAATAATAAATATTCGGTCCAATGCGCATGTTCTTCGTGCAGATGAAAATGGTCAGAGAATCATTTTGAATATATTTATTTTTTTTTAACGAGTAATAGAAAAAATTTTTGCTATCCAGGCTGAGAGGTCCTCAAGTTGTTTACACTGAAGTGACCGTTTCAAGAGAAATTTTCATTATAGAACGTCTTATTTGTTCAGAATGTGCGCGTCTTGTCCACTTTAAACGCATTAAAATACCCGAAAAAAATACGAATGTGTCGCTTATCGAAATTAGGGTCAAAGATTTACTTTCTGTCGATTCAGAAACTAAATAAAAAAAAGAAAAAAATGGAAAACAAAGCCAAAATTTCCAAGAGGCCACGACAAGATGTGCCTCCGAGTGTAAGTACTAATACACTCTTGCGAATGAGGTAATTCACACAAACAATAATGCGAAAAAGCCTCAATTAGCCCGTTAACTTTTGATTGTTCATATACGTGATCCGGTCACCTACATACCGAAATTAATATAACACGAATCGAAATAGACCGATAATGCATTATGAAAAACGGCAATATGTCGTTTCGAAGATGGCCTCGTACCGGTTTGTTTCACTTTCCTTCTTGATAAAAACCGATATGTTTCCTTTCATTAACTCTGAATATTTTTTGCTGAATTAACGCATGAACTTCACGCATTTTTATGAACGATTTATTATTTTTTTTTGCATTCTTCCACGCGTCCAAAATTAGGAAGCCCTCGTACTTTTTACCCATATAAGAGCGTATTTTACGGCTGTAATATATACGTGATCGTGACCGAGGAGTCAATAAACGTTCGTAATATAAAAATTCGTATTAAATTAACCTTGTTGAAGTTCAATTTTATTTTTTGAATCGGTGGCGAACGTGATGCACGTGCGTGATCAAATGAAATGATAGAAATTTCTTCGGCGAAAAAATGTATACGCATTTCATATTTCCAATCATACGAAATGTCATCATCATAATATTTATCCAATATACACGCATCTACTATAAAATAAGATAAAACTTTAGCTCATTCTGTATCTAAAACTTTAAAAAATGCGTACTACAATCGAATCCATTTATTGACCACACCAAATACCGCCCAACTCAAACAATTCCATTTAACAAAGCTCATTGACTTGACATCACAACAAATGAAAATAAATTTCAAAACATTCATGTTATACAATTCGATATCCATAACCGAACCGACATATTCAAACAAATTTACAATATTATGCATAGCATGAGAAATTTCTATGCACTGTATCGAATTCGCCCTTTTTGCAACAATGTCCAAGTTCATTCTTGGAATAAGAATGGAGAACGCAAAACTAGGAATGACATGAGGCGTCAAAAGGTCGTGTCTCACTGACACTGTTCGCATAGTTATAAGGTTGTATGAAAAGCGAACAATGGAACGATGTTCAATCCCACATGTCCCAACATTGCTCACATATGATCTGGTTTGATTTAACCGCTATCCGCCATTATGCATTTTTTCCAGCGACAAAAATGAAAATGTCATAAAGTTTTCCCATAATTTGATATTCGCTCTGTGATTAAATTTTAATAATTTGACTTGAATAATTGTATGGTTTCATCCGCATTGTGTTGTGTTTCGTGTTTATTGTATCGGATATTTAAAGGCGTTACACTGATTAACCATTGATTTGAAAAGTAGGCAAACTCTTTTTTGTAATATTTGTGACGTTGAAATTTGGGTGTATTAATATTAATTTTATTTCTAATATATTGAATGAACTACTTAAATAAAACATCAAATGATTTATTTGTGCATTGAACGTATACAATTCATACATATCAAAAATAATTAAAATTTAAATAATTTGAAAACATGCCATAAATTTCAAATAATCACTTTGCGTGTAATGATAAATTTACTTAAAAAAAACTCACCATTTACGAAAAATAAATTTACATATATTTTTAAATAGTTTGCTGTGAATATTTTATAAATATTTATACACGAAAAACAAGATTACTTTTATAAATATACATATGTATACATGCTTTGAAAACGATTACAAAGGAATAAAAAACTGATATTTAACAATCCATAAAACTAGCCCACGTTGTGTGCTTTTTTGTTTACATTATTTTTTATTTTAACACTTTCAATTTCCACATAGTGACAAGAATCGCCACAAAATTAACGATACGATTGTTCACTTTGGAAAATTTCATTATAAACAATCAAGTTTTGCTTTCTTCTATATAAATATTATCATAAAAAAGTAAAAGTATTACTAATGTTTTAATATTAAGCAAAATTTAAATTGTCTGATATTCATGTGTGAACGCTGTAATGATCGTATAACATATTATACGACTCAACGCCAATGACCGTGCCACCCGTTCACCGTGGAAATTCATTGGGCTATTGCACTTGAACTTGTCCCAATCCAATTTTGGAATTACATAAGTAGTTTCATTCACATTTTATTACGTTGCTCATACTTACCTTGAGAGAAATCTCTTCATTATATTTTCATATATTATATCATCATATATTATATTAAGTAATTACGATCTAACGTAACGTAACTCTTCTGTTCGAGATAAATGTACGCTTTTGTTTATGATATAGTATAATTATACTATATCATAAACAATTAATAATTATATCTCAATTTTAACGTTTTGTATATAAATTTGACATATAATTGTGATATATTTATACCTTTTATGGCCTGCATTACATCTATTATAGGATAAAACTTTTCCGAAATTCATCTCAAATTCGAAAAAATTTCTTGTTACGTGAGTCCAGAACTTAAAAAAGTGGTAGTTAACTCTAGGCGAGTTTGAATACTAAAAATCAATCCTTTTCTAATGATTTTGAGCCAGGAGTTCAAGCATCCATGTATAAACCGCGATACTTCTTACTTAACTTCGGTAATTGATGGTAAAACTATTGAATACCAGGTGTCCCGGTGAACTTCGTATCACCTACAATCGCTGTTTGTTAGTTTCGCTAAAACTAAGCTAACCATACGTCCCATTTTCGCCGGGACTTTCCCGTTTCTGTCGTGTCTTACGTTCATCCTATCATTTTCGTAATTTTTTTTTATTTGTCCCGTTTTCCGGTTCATATATTTAATTGTAGGGGGCCTTCTTGGCGAAGCGTCCCGTTTTGGGTCCTGGAAAATATGGTCACCCTAAATTAAATGCATAATATATTGGACGATTGGGTGAAATCATTGAAGATAATATTATACTTTTTTTCCATCAATAAACACATTATCTCCTATCATAATCAATGTCTCATTGTACATTTCTGCAATAATTTATAGTGTAGAATTTAAAATTCGACAGCGCACACCATGCAAAAAATCCTCAGACATGTCCTTATATTTCACCCACAAATCTTTCGGATGAAAGTTATATTGATTAATTTTTTTCTAAATCAACAGCTAAGTTTTCAATTCTCAATTTTTATCAATGGATACTATTCTACACAAGCATACAATGTTTACATATAACATTTTGAATATTTGACCTCGTAAAAAATAAGAAGAACTAAACAATTTCGAACACAAAAATTTTTTTATTTAATTCAACAACAATTCAATTAATATTTCTAATCTAAAACAGGCAAGCACATTAACATAGATCGGCGACTAATGAACCAACATCCCAACCATTAGACCGATTTCGATCAGAGCACGCTAGCACGCATTCTCAGTTTGTTATGCATCCATCGAGAGTGGACAAGGCACGCGATCGTGCTGGGCATCTGCATCCCCGTTGTTCTGCTCTCTAGCGAATTATGCGCGCGGCCAGCTCGATGGCACGCTCTGAAACCTGCGGTGAAATTGGATAAATGGCAGTGCTCGGGCCTCGTGTGCTACACATCGTCTCAAACAATAAAACGCATCGGACATCTGGGAAGAAGGCAGCTTGGTCAAAATGCAGTCCTGGGTATTCGTTGTTGTGTTGTGCGCGGCCGGAGCTTTTGCTCATCAACATCAGGAGCTGCCGCTCAGTGTTGGGTTCCGGATGATCCGCAAGGTATACGATCACTGCGAACAAACCGAAGAGGTCGTTAAGTGCTTGAAGGAGCAGGCTATCAAGATCGCCGATAGAGCTATCAAGTTGCCCAACATTGTCGTCGCTGAAGGTTTCAATTTGGTCAAGAGCGAAAATGCTCAAGAAGATGCTAGGTCTATGCACCAATATGACAATATCAATGAAGAACAAATGAGAAGTATGTCTTCTGAACAGTTAGACGACGTCCTCGCTGAGAAGTTCTCCCGTTTCTTCAACACCCACCAAATTTCGTTGACCATGAAATCTCTTTTGGACAAGTCTGACGGCAGCCTCGGCAGGATGATCGAAGAAGGACGTGGCAAAATGAAGAAGTACATCGGTCCACTCCTAACTGCTATTGCTATCAAGGGAGGATTTGTTGCCATGGCGTTCAACGCCATCGCTCTCATCGCTGGTAAAGCTCTCCTCATCGGAAAGATCGCTTTAGTGTTGAGCGCCATCATCGGTCTTAAGAAGCTCGTTTCCAGCGGTGAAGCCCACGAAAAGACCACTTACGAAATCGTGAAACACCCTCAAGTATCTCAAAGTCACACCTATTCTTCTTCTCACTTCGGTGGTGGTGGAGAATTCGAAGCCAGCGGTGGCAGCGGACACTACCGCAGAAGCTTGGAAGATTCCCAGCATTCTGCATACTCTGCTCATGTTCCCAGACACTAATTTGAACAATTCAGTACTTCAACGTCAATGCTGTTACAGTCTCGTATGGGTCCTTTGTAAATAGTCTTAAATTATCCCTTTTGATGAGTCCGTCGACTTCATTGGCGTTGCTGAAAACCGGAATGCATCACTACATGGATTAATGATACGATTTACTTATTTCAATCACGTATTTATTGCTATTTATTTGTTTTTTGTTTGTAAGCATTACGTGTATAGAGTTATTCTGTTTTAAGTCTAGTTTGTTAATTGTAAAAATAGGTACCAATCTTTAAATATTCATGTGACTATTTTCTAAGACTTATTAATTGTAAGATTATTATTTAAGTTCATCAGCAGTTACTGTATGTACCTTATTTCAGTTAGAAAATGTGTTGAACGCACCGTTGACATATATAGTCATCAGCGTGCGTAATAAGTTTTTTTTATTAAATTTATTAGACCATGAAAATCATTGTAAACGATTATGCTAAGTGCATTATCTTAGAATCCATCTTAATTTATGAATAAAGTTATTTTTTTATTGAAGCACATCGAATTTTATCAAAAACGTATGCATATTTAAAATATTATTTATTAACTTAATGACTGCAATAAATAATAATACCAAAAAGATATTGGAATGTTTTATTTAAATCTGTTAAGGTTCGTTGGAATATTAAAGCTGAACACTTTCGAGAATAGTTTATTAAAAAAAAAACTTAAAATTACATTTAATTTTTACAAATCTTACTATATATGTATTTTCATTTATTATGACTAGTCGAACTATTTGATCACTACATGAAACTTTTTTAGATCAAAAAAATCTCTACTAATCCATCAATACAATAAATAAATAAATAAAAATCTAGCTATTTGATAAAATTAAAATTACGATACATCCATATCAGCAGGTTCTCCTTGATAGTATGCGTAAGCCGTGCTTGGAACGAAATCCTCCAATTTCTTCTGCCTTGAAAGACGTCCTCTGTAAGCCATTTCTTGTGCGATTCCAGATCTTTGCCATCCACCACCACCGCCGCCGCTATGTTCATCCTTAGTAGCATATACTACGTGTTCAGGGCCTCCTCCACCACCTCCAGATAATTTCTTCAATGCCGTCTGCAATAATAAAAAATATTAATAAGAAATATGCAAAGTTGAAATTATAAATCAAATCATGAAAAGATCTTACCAATAGAGCCAACAACAGTGATATTTTAGCGATCATCAAAGCAGCGCCAGATACTAAGGCCAATTTTCCGAGGAACACTTGTCCCAATACCGTAGCCAAACCCATAGCGGCCATCATCATCATACCACCTCCTTTACCGCCCTTTTTTCTTCTCGCTAACAAATTTAAAATAATAGTTTAAAATATTATCAAATTTATTCGTCAAAAATAAAAAAAATAAAACCTTCATTGACAGCGTCATTCAATTTGAACTGGATCACGGTAGATTTGAAATAATCAGCAAGTTTAGATAACAACAGTGAAGTTAGATCGGATCCTCTTGCTTGTGCAATGTCGGCTTGAAAGCGTCTCGCCATCACACTATTTTCCATTTGAGCATTAGGGTCCCTAGCCAGGTATACACCATCGGCTATTTCTATTGAACGGTTGTTCTTGATCTCGTTTTCCAACTTGACGATGACCTTTTTCTTCAAACAGTCCATCTTCTCTTTTTGCTTCATGCAATGCTTTAACGACGTGACAATCCCATCGGTGAAACCTTGATCATCTTCCTTGCACAGGACACACTGTATAATGGTGATAACTAACAAAAGCAAACACGAGTGCTTCATTTTGGCTACCGAAGCACTATTCCAATGTTAAATTCGGCGTTGCTGAACACGTACTGTTGCTGTTTTCGGATAACCCCATCGTTTTATACTAAAATCTTCATACATCGTGAAGCGTGTCCCCCTAGAAGCGCGTGCGTTGCCGAATTTGCAATTAGTGTCGTTTGCCGAAAAAGAGCGAAATAATGGGGTATGCGATGCTAAGCAGACCCACATTCTTCGAAGCAATTACCGAGATCGCAGTTTGCTGGTATATAGAGTGGAACATCGGTTCGGATGATCGTGTGTGGTGTATGAATTTATTTATTATAATGTGGCTGCATCTCATCTCTCGATCATACTTTCTTTTTCGGACGATACAATCAGCTTGCTTTGTGGATAGAAGCACAATATGACTGGTGATTTTCTGAAAGGTGCTCGATGTCGTTGATGAATTCACTGAATGGCCAATCAATGATGGATGGATTTGTTCCGGTTGAGTTGTGCGAAAGGAAAAACATTTTTTTTCGAGTGGGTGCTTGTCTTTAGTTGTTTTAATGAGGGTTTTTTGTTGATCGACAATTTGGAATAGCTGAAGTGAGACAATGACATTTTTGGGAAATCGTATGTTGCAAAGATAATGGCTTTATCTTTTTTCAGTTGTATCAACTTTCGCATCAATTTTCTACCATTTTTACAGAAATGTTATGATCGATTTGAAATTTAATTAATGTTCCACGACATCTATTGAAAAAAAATTTCTAGAAAAATTTACAGTATAAAGCATACATCAAATGTAAATATATGGCATGTTCTATTTGATGAATTTATAATGAACGGTTTAATTTTTCACCAATTTTCTATAAACCATGAAAAAAATTGTTGAAATATATATTTTATTAAGCATGAAGATAATCTCTACGCGTTACTTTTTTAAATAATTATCAAATACACAACATGCTCATCCACAATTATAGATGCAAATGAAAATTTTCAAATTATGATAAAATGGTTCATAAAACGTTATTTTTTAAATTTTATTCATACATGTTACAAATCACATTTTAATACAATTCAAATTATTTACATTGAATTTGACTTAGTCTTATTTTATTGAAAAAAAAAAGAAAATGGTTGTATCAAAAAAATTATGGCTTCCATGCAAAATTCCTTGCTCCATTTCCTCTTTCTCTGTCATGTTTATCACTAAATAATCTTTCTAATCTATCCCGTAAAACTTCTGGCGAATTAACAGGGTTATAAGTACTATCTCTATGTTGATTAGTAGAAGACACATAATAAGGATCAATGGTTTCTTCTACTGGTGCTGAATGTAAATCACTGTTCTTATAAAAATGATCTTTGTCGTGATATCGGTTTCCATACGCAGAAAGCCCTACATTATTACATTACCATATTAAATCAATTGAATATTTAAAATCAATTTTTTTATGATTTCATTTTAACCTGGTCCATGTCCATGTCCGTATCCATATCCTCCACCACCTGGCAAATATCCTCCGTGTCCACCGAATAACGAGTTATATCCAAATATTCCAGATGCTACGACAGCAATCTTTGCTAAAATCAATGCTTTTTTGCTCAGCAAAACCATCAATCCAAATAATATTGGCATTAAAGTCGACAGCTGAAATTTGAAGCCCAATAAAAATGGCACTAGCAACTGGCGCGTCAGTAAGCGAACTGTGAAGCAATCAAGACGTCGACGTTAATTAGTTTGTTCGGTAATGAAAAAAAGCTATCTCATTACTCAAAAGCGCACTTATACAGAGAATTATTTAAATCAAACATGCATTAATTACCCGTAACAATTATATTACGGTTATAAATTACGGCATTTTAGCCGAAGCACAATTTATTCGACATAATTTTAATTACCTGTGCCTGGTTCGTGATCGATTATTTCACGATCTCTTATTCTAGGATCTAAAACAAATTCTAAAACACCATTTTCTGTTAGTGTTGGTCCTATCCTCATAGACAGACCTGGGTATAATGTACTCATATCCCACTGCATGGCTCTTCTACCCATTAATGTACTAGCACCTTCTACGAAGGACCTATAATTAAAAAAATATATGAACAAATTTTATTATTTATGTAATTAAAATTAAAAATTACCTGAAATCCAAAGGATTTTTATCCAAGTAATTGCTGATATCACGAGGACCAGCTTCATCTCTTTTCAAAGTTACCCCATCTACTAAATTAAACACTTCACTTTCTTCGAGATCTTGCATTTTTTCCAGCATTTGACTACCGAAACATGACAATAAATCTGGAGACGGTCTATCAGGTTTTAAACAATGATTTATACTATCCGATTTTTTCGATATGGTTTGTTTCCCCGAAGATTCTCCAGGCAATTGAACTGGTCTGGAGAACGAAACCAAAAATGTAAATACAAATATAATGCTGAAGAAATTCATTCGCTTTGCCTTCATTTTCTTCATATTTTAAATTTTCTGTAAAATTTTTGTATCACATTTATTATACATGATAAAATTTATTACGTAGTTGTAAAATTGATTTAAAATAAATTCAAATTATCACCACTGTTTCACTTTCTATAACTTAGAACAATATCACAAACAGTTTTTTTAATCACAACTGCAACATCCTCAAAATATGGGCTAATCAAATAAAAACCCAAATGGCACACGCGTTCTCAAAAGTCTTATACAGCTGAAGGCCTTTTTCGCAGTGATCGAGATTCGCAAATTTTCGTCGTCTATATATAATTTTCTCAGTCATGATCTGTTGAACTTCCCTTTGTTTCGAAAGAAAGAAAGTGAGATCGGTCCGAGTGTTTTTCACACGCGTAAATTCGTTGGAAGATTGCAGGAAGATCACAATGGGGCCCATCGCCATTGTCGTAATTTGCATGCTCTAATTTGAGCAGAAAACAGAAATACTAACTTAATTGTTATTGTTTTAAATTTAAAAGTAGATAACAGTTTTGTTAGAAAGTTTGTTGATGACATATGCTCTTTGCGTTTGCATACTTTCGAATACACTTTAGCACTGAGTGCATATAAATGATATGTAAAAAAATATATAAACATTCTCTCTTATTAAAAAATCGAATAGGTTGGATTATAAAATTAAAATTATATTTGAACCTATGTAATGTTGAAAAAATAACAATGTATTCTGTTTTAATTCCCAAACCGTTTTGAAAGTAGAGAATCGTGAGAAGAAGTGAAACAATTTCGTTCAGATTTTCGCAATACGAAAGATTGTTGATTTTGATAACTTGAAAAAGAGAGTTGATTATGATTTTATTCTGCGTAAATAAAAAGTGTTTTAATTAGATTTCAGTGGTATGAAAAATACAATATTAATTAATTAGTATAGAAAAATATTTGCCTGTCACAAACGGAATAGGCGGATGCTTCAATTTCTTTGATGAAAGTAATTTTTTTCATATATTTATAATCCAGTTTTGTGATATAGCCCAAAAACAATGACAGCATTCGTCGCCGTATCAAATTCGAACAAAGTAGAACGACACAAACGAAAGGAAGATGTTCATCGACCGCCACAGCGGATACGAACAGTACTTTTCGATTTCTTCCATTATTTCAATTTCTAATAGAGTCAAACGATCCGAAACGATAATCTATCCAAAGTCAAAAACTTCCAATATTTCTACCGAAAGGAATACTAAAAAATCGAGTGAAAGTGAAGCGGCAAAACAGAAAGAAGAAAACGTGCGTGCACGTCGACCGTGCGTTACATGACGCAGAAAGTAAAACAACGTATGACATGTCAATTGTCAACCGAGGAATTCACTTACAACTGACACATTTTTAACTAATGTGAAGGTTGAATTTCATTTGTCGACCCATATTTTCACAGAAAAATCACGCATTTCCTTCGCAAGTCGCTCGATTCGTTGAACAATCATGACATCTTTACTGAACATTGTGAGGAAATCGCCTTACGTTGTGTTACAATAATGTATTTGAGTTCCGTTATTTTGTGTGATATTTTCCCATGAATTTTGATCCATTTGCTCTGTGTTTTTCGATATCTCATATCGGAATTCACATAATCATCAATATTACTAATATTGCGTTTGATCGTTCACTATCATTATGGTAAGTCATTAGCCCGAAGTGGATGTGGCCGCTATTGTTATGTTACTCTCATCGTTATTAATTATAAATCAAGAAATCTATGGACAGTTTTCAAATGACCTGTGCGCTAGAATTGTTTGTATTATATTTTTGATATTAATCATAACTGTGCTGATCATTAAAGAGGACTTATCGGTTTTCATCGTTCGTTGTAAACACGTATTTCTTTTATACTGTTCAAATTAATTTGTAATCGATCACTCGTTAGAATAATCTATTGACTCATGACTCATAATTTTTTTCTAAGTATTTTCGTTGAAATGGGCTAATTCTTTCGTCATGTGTTCGTAAATCAAACATAAAATAATTATGTATAATACGAAATATTATAGTTTGCATATGTATCGCATTTCCTGGTTTAAATATCTTTTTTAATTTTTTTTATCGCCATCTAATATCGAGTTCAAAATCAAACATAGGAGAATTCTCACATAATGCAACCAAATAAACAACCATTGTCTTTTCAACAAACCAGAAAATTAGAAAAAAATAAAATAAATTTTAAGTTCAAAAATTTTCAAAATATTTTTTAAAAACTAAACAAATTTTTAAATAGTCATCAAAATTTATTACAATAATAAAAGATAAAAAAATATTTTATTTTTTTGAAAAGTGTAGATTTTTACCGTAAGATGTCACGCTAGTTATTTATTTTATTTTGTGCAAACACGAAAGCTCTTAAAAGAAAATCGGAGAAACTGTATTTAGACAAAATATTTATAAAATGGTTGAATTTGGAAACAAACACCAGAGTATGTTTTGACATACATCATTTTTTCATAAATATCGTTTTTGTATGCGTTCGCTTTCATTCTATGTCAATATTGACGAATTCTGAATACGTACTCCACTTACGATAGCTCTAATTTACCAAATTAAATCAAATCACATATGCAAATCCAAAACTTTTTATTTATAAACGTTTTTCATATCGGAATATGAAAATACGCCAATGCTAATAACGTCTCTGAAAAATCGAATTTCTCTCATTCCATACATAAATATTTTATTAGAAATGAAAAAACTTTCTTAAATACAGAATACTAAATACATCCGTATTTAAAAAATTCATTAATAGCTCCAAATTGATTCAATCTTCTTTGAATATCGATTTAAATCCTCTTGATTAATTTAAATCAGTTTCATTCCTACGTCATTGAAAATGATTTTTCGACGAATTTTATTTCTTACTTTTCTTTCTGAATTCTCGCAATCTGCCGCATAAATTGTCTATCCTCAAATTGAAAAAATCGAAGCGGACACTCGGCAAGCACGTATACAACTCAAACACCATTTCAAACGCATCATCTCACCTTATCTCTGAAAGGTGAAGATTTTCTCTTTTCTCATAATTTCCGACGCATTTTTTAGGCCACGCCGATAACGAAACAGGCACCTTGTGGGCGTGCCCGACATTCCGAATTCCCAGACAAGTGTCCCGAATTCCAGTAATGCCTACATTACGAACCAGTAGACCCACCGAATCTCATCGGCTGCAAACCGGTCCGTGTGCGTTTAAACAAAGAGTTTTTCTTTCCAATGTCCTGGTATTAGGCCAACGGGCGTGACTGTTTGACCTGGTAACTAGCCTGTTGGTCACCCATGGGTGGGTGCGCCTCTCTGAATTCTCGATTTACACACACGAGCACGCACGTTCGTATAAATTAACTCTTGGACATGTTCGGTGTTCGCTGTTTGTCGTTTTCGGTCGACTTTTCCCGAGCCACGTAGTCCACGGAAGCCTCAAACTTCAGGGTCAGTTTCAAAAGCTCGAGTCGTTGATGATCTGTGTCATCTGCATGGGAATTGTACCATACCGGTGTGTAATCCAATTAAGGAATGTTTGATGTTAATTGATGTCGAATTGTCGAACAATGTAGTGTTGTGGTATGTTTGTAGGTTAACGTGGTAAAAATGTAAGTGCATTGTTAGTGTATAGACAATGGGGCTTTTTTGCGTGTGCTCGATAATAATCCAATAATCGAGTCGATATGAGTTTTTTAGGCAACTTTCACAAATTGTTACTTTTCATTGTGTCTAATATGCTTTTTTGTGGATGAGTCTCGTTTTCTATTAATTGTGTATGGATGAGGTTCAAATAAAAGATTTGGATTTCTTTCGACATTTTTGTATTCTTTCAATCGTATGTATCGTCAGTTAAGGTTTAAATTACAAACAAAAATCATACAATGTATCGTAAGCGTAGAATTTGTCTGTCTCAACAGAGAAAATACAAAACAAATAAAAATAAAAAAAAAACTAAAAAATAAACTAATAAAAAAACTAAAACTTAAATATTATATACAAAAATAATATTTGGTAAAAATGTAACAGGAAAATAAAAAAAAAATCAAACAAAATTCACTCAGGTAAACATGTAGGCACATATAAACAAAAACTTATCACAAAATAAAAAATAGAAAGAAAAAAATATACAAAAATAGAAGAGAACATTACGATTCGTTGCGTCAATACTACAGTGCACAATTAAAAATAAGGCGAGTCGAAAATAGCTTCTCTGGAAGTAATACTGAATAAAGCAAAAGAATTAAGTATTTACATAAATCTTTGCATTGAAATATATAAGTCATGTACTCTTTGAAGAAAAGCGAAACAAAAAAAATTAGATAAAAATAACAAAAATCAGTCGAGTCGTTGATTATATGATGATTATCTGTTCTGGTAATTCATACAAAATTTAGTCCAATACTACGAATTGAAGGGAATAAATACAATTTTTTAATAAAAAAAAACGCAAAAATACGTAAAAATACGTTTACATTATTATTATATATAAAAATATAATATTTATTAATAATTAAAAAAACAAATTCAATAAATTACTATAAATAAATTGCGATTAATAAATAATAACATTCAAATGTAGACCATGCTTGCATTATAAGACGCGTCATTTCCGAAAGAATCAAATCTAAAAAATTATCTAGCCGAAATCTGCAGACGGGGATATTCCTTCAATTTAAAAATCTCATAAGAATCGAATCTTAAAAATCTACGGCGAACGACGGTTATGGTAAATAGAACTAGATATACTCGATGGTTTTATTTCGATCGTTATAAATAATGTCGGTTGAATTTATTCTTGCTTGTATGCACTGTAGGCCATCTCTTGTGCGGAGCGTCCCCATCCGTGTCCACCACCACCTCCGTGGTGCTCATCATAATGGGGGTGAGCCACCACTTCGTAGCTGGAGTGGTCTCCCTTGGAGCTCAACAGTTTCTTGACTCCGATGATACCAGAGATCAACAAAGCCAACTTGCCGATGATCAAAGCCTTGAAAGCGACGAGGGCCAAGAAGCCGAGGACGAGTGGGATCAAAGCAGCAGCCTTCAACTTGAGGAGGAGGAGGAGGGGCAAGAGGAGCTTCTTCTTCTTCTTGCGACCTGTGAAACCACAATCGATTAAATGAAATTGCCCACTCATACATATTTATGTTATAAATACAGTATCGAAAACCGTTTGCCCCACTTGGCGCGCTGCGCAAGTGAGACCCACATTTCGATTGTGTCCGATTTGCATATTTTTTAGATCGATCACTTTTAAAACGCGCCCGTTATACACCGCTCTCGCGTGCGTGTGTTGTGAATCATTTCTGTGCTTTGTTTACAGTTAATTTGCCGTTTCGAATTTAAGAAAAAACAAATTAAGTTCATCGGAAACTTTGTTGAACTTGACCGCGAGCTAAAGGCCATGACGCGGCCGCAATGTCGACGTCGTCGGCGCTTCAAAGGAGGCTTGGAAGCTTTGAGTTTATATTTTTTTTTTTTTGGAATTTCGCATCGTTTAACCCATATATTTTTGAATTGAAAACGCTCAGCGCGTAAAATGTCGGACATAAATTATCCTCGAAAGTTACCGCGGAACCGGCACCTCAGTCGCCATATGTGCCGCGCGGGGAGAAGAAACTTCTTGTCTCGAGATGTCGAGAGCACTTTCCCTTGACCCAGTTGGAGGCAACAGCACCTCCGGAACACGGCGAGAGAGCTAGTTCCGTAGACCAACGGGTATATGCGTACACACACAAGACGAGACTTTCCAAATGTGCTTTAATTATCGACTATAAGTGCCGTAATAAACTAGCGAGCCTGAGTATCGATATCTGTCGTGTCAACGCACTGCCCCGCTTCTTTTTTCTCGTATTTTTTTCCGATGTGTATCGAGAGAAAGTTGTAATGACCTTACGATTTCGGGGCCGTCATCATTACACATCGCGTGGGTATATAATTTTTTTCGGGTCACCGTTCGTACGACTGGTTTGTCGGACGCCCGAACATCATCGTTCCCACACACGAACGAACTTTCCATAACTCGTAAATGCTATATTGCCGATGAGGCTTGTTATTGTCGTAGCGGCGTTTCTTTTGAAAATTTAGGCTCCATCGTAATAAGAACGAGGCTCATCTTTTCTCTCGGGTTTCGACCTTATTAAGGTTGATGAAGCGCGCGCAACCATAACGGTCCAGACCGGTAGCTCTTTTACAAAACGTGAATGATGAATGACTTTTAAAAGTTGTTTGGAAAGCCGGCTCGATGCCGCATTTTCTAATTGTATTAAAGAAGATTTCCTGGCGACCTTTTTACAACGGAATGAGTTCCTGAGTTGATCGCGTTTTGTTTACTTTTTTTGCTTTTGCCGCGCTCTTCGACAATGACATTGAACGTGCAATATAATAATGATGGACCCGCAAGCGCTATTGTAATAATAGGCGGCGGCGAATGCCGTCTTTTTTCTTCTTGTATACGTAGCGTAATGGAACGGTGATTACCGCGAAAAAAGAACGATTCAAGTACGAAAGTGAAGGCGGCAAATTGGAGAAAAGTTACTTAGGCGTTATGACATTCCGATTACCGTTGCGCAACCCGACATTGAATAACGCTTCCGAAATACAAAATTTACGCACCTTCTTCCATGGACCTCTTCATTTCGTCGATGGAGTCTTTGGGTACTTTGAATTGGAGGGTATGTCCTTCGAGGAATCTAGCGACGCGGTCAACCAACAGTCCTTCGATCTGGTTTTCTCTTACGGCTGGTTCGGAAGATAAAGGTTCATCTTTCAATGCTCTGGCGCCTTGCTGTCTGGAGGATTCGGGGCTTTGGACCAAGGAGATGCCTTCGGATACTTCATAATCGCCATTGATTCCATCTACGAAACGGAGCGCACGTTCCTGAAATTTTGTTCGAAATTTAGCTTGCAATCTTCTGGACGATGATCTGATGTTAATATATTTTAGGATGTGAATTTGGAAAATTTTCGAAAATTGTGTGTTAAATTTGGAAATTTTCACAAATCTTATAAATGAATGAATGAATATCGGTCATTTAAACAGCAATAGAAAAATCTTGTATGCGTTAACGATTAGCAAGTTTTACTTTAGCTCTAAACTTGGTAAAGCTCTAATGCTATCTAATGAATGAAATAAGTGTTTGAAGAAAGTAACGATTTTTTTTTGTAATTTTTCATATCGAATCATATCATATCAGATGATTAGTAATTCGATAGCAGTAATTAAAATAAAACGCGATTGCACAAAAATTTTAGATTTTAATTTTATTGAGTATCTTTGTTCCTTGTTAATAAAAAAATATAAAAATCGCTTTATGGAATCGATTTTTTTGATTTATATATTATAATAACTACGTTTGATATTGCTAATTATGTTTTTTTTTTTATTTCCCCGTATTTTTTGTTAATGTTGTTTTGAATTCTATAATAAATATTGAAAAAATATATTGATTTTAAAAAAAAAGGTTTTGGACGAAAATGTGATATTGAAAAAAAAAGACAAAATTTTAAAAATAAAAAAGTAAATTTTTTGCAACTCGATATAAAATTACAAAAAAATCTTCACGAATCTCGAAAATCGATTCGAAAACCTCCAGTATGAAAACAAACCACGAAATCCCCCGTTAAAAAACGAAACCCGAACCGAAACCGCCCCGAACATTACCGACCTTGATGCACAAGGAGAGGTCACTCTCGCCGCACTCCTTGACGAAGTTGAGGGCAGTGGCCATGACTCCCTCGCCGCTGTTATCAGCGGCCGGCATCGCCGCCACAGCAGTGGCCACCACCAGCAAGAGTCCCAAACACCTCATTGTCGCTTCGAAGGGGTAGCTGAGCTCGACCAAAACCGAAACTGCTTCGACCGCAAGGACGACGTCTGACCGAGCCGCCGGACGAATTTGAGCCGACTGTGGTGATGATGGGGCCGCTGCGGGGTTTTATGGGGTCCGAGTGCCATGGGGGGCCCCCTCTTGAGGCACGTGACGTCGGCAACATGTGCTGCTGCTTCTGGCTCCGTGTGCCCGAAGCTCGAGTTCCTCCGAGTTTCCAATCTGATGGTCTGTTGATGGGACGCGTTGAGTTTCCCCGGTTTTCGACGCACGGTTTAGTGTTATGCGAGATTCGAAAGCTCGCTTCGGGTGTGTGGATCGATTTCGATCTGATCTGGTGTTTGTTTGATTGGTTTTGTTTGTGTGTATGTTGGTTTTTTTCATGTTCGGAATCTGAACGAATTTTACGGTGTTCGAATGAATGAGCTTTTTTTCGATTAACGAGATCGATTTGTGTTGGAGCTGTAATTAAGTTTGATGACTTGATTTCATGAATGATCCGCTTTGGATGATGGACTTTTTATAAGCTCTTCGTATGTTTGGAAAATATAAACATTTACGTTGTATGGAATGAATGCTCTTGAAATATAATCGATCGATTTCTGTTGATTTTGATTTTATGGTCGGTTGATTTAATTTCTCCGCATGCAAATATTTTTCTTTGTATTTAAGCTGTTTATTAATGATACTGAAAATCAATCTTTTTTAAATAAAGTGATCGACTTTAAATTAACATCTATTTTAATAGATTCAATGATCCCACGATATTCCAAAAAAAAACTTATGAATAAAAACTTAATCATAAGTTGTACAAAGTTGTTCATATTTGAAACTACAACAATATTAATTGAATTGTAACTGTAGTGTTTGAATAATTTACTCAGATTCACGCTTGTTTAAATATGACTTTAACAAGTTTTTTATATATATTTTTCTAATTGAATATTCAACGCTATTAAGTTTTTGTTAAAACTCTTTAATAATCACCTTTTTTCTGTGTCAGCGTTTCAAATGTTGAGATATAAAGTATATTATTTCCGTGTCAGCATCCAACGAGAAAGGTCACAACCAGATTTCATCATGGAATGAATTAACTTTATTTGATTTCCCAGAAAAATAAAATGATAAAACTTTTTGTTGAAATATTAAAATAACGGTAATCGATATCCGATGTTTTAAAATACTTTAAATTTGAATTCATAGCAATGTGATTTGTTTATTCGATTCTATAATATTATCAGCTGATAAGTCATTTTTTTATCCGAATTTATGTCATAAATGATTTCATTTTAGTTGAAATCGAAACCGAAATCACTACAAAAAAATGAACGTAAGAGGTTTTTTGTCATATGAGACCTATAGACTTTTCACTCTTCGTATGGAAATATGACCTATTCGTGATGCAAACGAATGAATCATAATCTCTCGATTCCTAATGCATACTTGAGCTGTAATTCATTCATATTTAAGTGGCATTGTTGATTTTTGAGATTCGCCAATTCGAATCGTAGAGCTTTGAACTTGGTATGCAAATCGGCGACGACAATGATGCTGTCATACGCAGCAGTGCGTTTGAAAGTCGCCAAAAATATCTAACGAAACCGAAAGCGGGAGAAAAATGGAAATTAAACGAGAAAAAAATAAAATATACATAATGATAGCGAATTTACATCGTTAGCAATAATTTTGCATATTATCTCATAGCCGTATCCGCGGATAACGCATATTACGAATGGATGAATTCACACGTCTAAGGCGGCAACGCAATTTTTCCGCATGGAATCGATTGAAGTAGCGAAAAGTTTGTTTCGCACTCCTGATGTATTTACACGTTCAGAAATATGTAAGTTTTCATATTTTTTTTCGAAGTAGGTTTATATGTTAATTAGCGGCCGAAACAGAAGAAGCGCTGTGGCAAAGCGGCCGCCCCAACAACCGCTAAAGGTGACGATTTCGACGCTTCTTTCGTTCATATCTACACAGCAAACAACACCTTTTTACCTACAAATATTTTGAGAATACAGTAGCCAATTTTTATGAACTTAAAAAAAAATCAGACATTATATGTGTCGTAGGAGGGGTACGGCGATGAATGAACGTGTAAACTGGTCCGAGATATAAAGAAAATGTCGAAGGGGTCACTCGTACGTGTCCGTTACCATTGTGCACGTGTATAATCATTGTCTATGACCTTGGACCGGTAGATCCGTGTGGCTCGTCTTCAACATGGCCTGGGCCCGAATAGAAAGTTGTGCCTTCGAGAAAGACGGAAAAAAATCCGATAAAACAGCGGTCTTTGACACGGAAACAATGCGCACCTCCTCCGATCCGGATGCGATCGAATGCCACCCAAATCAACAACACTCAAAAAATGATCAAAACGATAGTATTCGGTTTTCATGCAAGATGCAACAAAAAGGTACGACTTGAAACTAAGCCGCTTTCTTTTACCATCTCGAGTTTCCGTGCGCGCATTTTGTCCGCTGTACGAAATCGTCCAAAAATGTGGGTTGTTCGCTTTCCGAAAATAAAAAATGCGTATATCGGAATAAATATTGAAGAAAAAACTCGTCGGTGTTTGCGATTCGTTCGGAGGTCGGTTGTTTGATGGAATTCAGTTGACCTAAAGGTATGCACCGACCGACCGACTCCCACAGGTGTCACACTTTGTGTTGACACAGGTAAAAGTTCATATCGATTGTGTGTACCGGTACAAGCAATAAAATTGGTAAACATCGTCTTCACTTGCAGAAAAATCAATCAACTCTTTTGTGTGGTGTGTCCACAGATGTGTGTGTTTATATAAATAATTATTGTGTTCTTGTTCAATTTTGTGAAAAATATCGCGAACAACAAAAAACCGTGAAGTATTGCTACTTTTTAAATATGCTTATTAGGTTTCGTCTTTTTTCTTTCATTATTATACTGAATCGTTGAGAAGTCGTATTTAACTTTACGCAATTGTCCCGTCAATGAGAAAATAACGCAAGTGAATCAATTATGTATTATTAATTTTCGATGCGGATTTCTCATCGTTTTTTGCTTCTGAGACATTTAAAAAACGAACGCATAGAAAACGATAGTAATCGTTTCCATCTATTATATGCGAATCATGTGCAAAAAAAAACAATAATCCAATTGAGTTATAATAGAGCATCACGAAAAGCATATACGTTCCTCGAATTTTTTATCACTGTATTATTTTAATTGAGCCATATAGTCCATTACCCACTTTCCTACTAACGAAAAAAATCACACACAATTAAAAGAATGAAATAATCACTCGAATAAGACAGTTTTAAACGCCTTTTGTTCCCAAGCGAGCTCAACCATCGACCGATCGAAAGCGATAAGGCAGAGACGGAAATTAAACGCACACCTACCCGAGCCTCACGCGTGATTTTCAGCCAATCGACATGAAAAATAAATAAACGAGAGCTTTTTCGCGACCGACAAAAAATCGCACCGCCCATACGTACACTACACACATCGAATCCGTATAAATCAAACGCACGCTAACGGAGAAAGTCGCTCGTCGGCCGAAAAAAATTTTTCTCTCGTTGAAATCGGCCCGCTAAATCCTGATTCGATTTTCGAACATGCACACGCATGTGGCACATATTGAATTTAACATTTTCGCGACTAAGCGAATCCGTTAAGTGCCACCGGACGTTTTTCATCCGGATGCCATCGCCGTCATCAGCCTACATAGGACGATGATTCGTACCGGTTTCGTCTCTTTGTTGTCGGAGCAGACAGGGTTGACGAGGACGAACACTTGTCGTTTCGTTTTTAGTCGAACACCCAAATTCCACGGGGAAAAGTGACTCGAGGCGTGCGCATGTACGTATGATTCATACACATGCGAGATATGCGCTCGCCATTACGCAGATTTGCCTAATTCCACCGTCAGTATGCGTTTCTATTGCCGATTGAAGGATCGTATGTATTCGCCGGTTGGATCTAGATTGTTGTTTGGCGATTTCGTCCTTTCGATCGATCGGTAATGGCCTAAGGACGGCCGCACATGACAATGAACTTGGACGATAGAAATCCGAGTTTTGTTTATGCGATGAGTTTGTATCAAACTTGAATAAATATCGCGAATAATTATTTTTTTTTTAAATATTGTATACAACTTAAAGATAAATTTTGTTCAAACTTTGATGATTGTCACTGGAAAATCTGATAAAATGATTGTCATAATGTGCAATTTAATTACTGGGAATTTCTCAAGAAAACTATAACATTTTATCTGATTGAAATAAGTGTGTCCCTTGCTGAAAATTAATTTATTGTGATGTGAAAGATATCACTATGTTGTAGGTAATATGATGTATTGTACATTTAATCAAACTGACAACGACGTGGGTGCTTAAAGAAAATTTTCTTGTAATTTTATATGAACAAGACATACTTTATAATTCAATAGAGTATGAAAGATAAATTTTGGATATAGAAAATGGGTCTCGTATATTTTGAATTTTTCTAACGCTACTTTGACTTCATAGGAGGTATTTTAAAAACTACATTTATACGATTAAATAAACGAATGTTCCCAAAGTATAAGCCTAGAAAAACTTTTGTAATAAAATGCTGTTGGATTTGATATATTCGAATGTTAAAAGCGGTATCTACAGTTATTACCGGTTTTTATTGCATTGAATTTTGTACATAGTTATTTTTACATATCAAAAAAATATTTTTATATCCCCACATTTTTTATGTGTTTAATTTAGTTCATGTTATTTTTTTAATCAATCGTGCAGCGTGACACAAAAAACTAAACGCCACCGACATAATTCGAATCGTTGCATAAAAAAATATAAAATACATAATAATGTGCATTGTTGAGTGAAACGGAACTAAACTAGTGAAATGAACCGCACTCACGATACAAGTGAGTATTGAACATTTTCACTTTCCACTTGTTATTTCATCATCTCGTTCCCATTATTTAATGACGGATCCATCTCGACTGCACTCGAGTACGTGCCGAGCATTTAGGATATCAAAAGCAAACTTTATAAGAAGATCCGTCAATAAATTCTCACACATAATAATATTGCAACAATTCAAAAGTCACACAGATCATAATTCGCGCCATTTCTACGCGGCACATCGCCATCAAATAAACTAGAAACTCCGATTTCGACCGACAGACACACAATTTGCATCCGTCGATGCGTCTTCGTACTGAATACATGATGATGATCCATCAATCGGTTCAACAGCACACAGTGAGATCCAATCTCGTCTGTCTTTTGTGTTCCCAAAGCCTGGGCCACTTCGATTATTCTCTTCAAACTCGGCTTCACATAAGGGTCGCACAATATACACGTTCGAGTCTGTGCCTAATCGACTACTCTCAAGTTTGGTTTTGTGTTTGTTGGTGTGCTATCCATTAGTTGACGTTAAATGAAAATCACTTGGTTTTCGCTTAACGTGGACTAAACGTGAAGTGTTGTTTTTGGCACGCGAGAAACGCTTTTCGTATCTGATTTTCCGTGTTAGGATTGTGTAAATTTATTCTGATTGTTTTTAAATGAAGATTTTAGGGTTTTGTAAAATATGATTTTTATCAATTTTCAAATTAAAAAAATAAAATAATTATTACGAAAAACATTTTTTTCCTGGTTTCAAGTTTAGCCGTGCGTTCAAGTCTCCAATATTTGAACTTTCTCTAATGTTATTTCATTTTATCTTATCATTATTTATTATTTATTATATTTATTATGATATAATATAATGAATATGTGTATTCCTCGAAGTAGGGTAGATTTTTATTTAAAAACTTGAATATGTATTTATAAATTCTATAAATATGTATACTTAATCTTATATTAATATTTTTGTATTCATAAATAATAATTTATATTTATTTTAGAGAAACTTTAGAAATATTATATGAACCATATTCAAAAATAACAATTTTATTTATAAGTTATGGAATACAAAAAGCGTAAAAATGAGTTTTATCACAACTAACCACTTATAAAAAAGTCAGTAACTAATGAATTGTTTCACTATGCTTTCATAGATGTCACTTTCATTATTAAAAAAAAAAACTTATAAGAGCTTACGATAACCATATCTATTTTTCAATAATAGTCTATATTTTTTCAACCGAAAAACCAATTTTCTTTAATCTTTCGAATACTTAGACTGAAGACGATTTTCTATAAATCTTCATTTATATTGAATTATTTCATGTACTAAAATGTATTGCTTTTGAAACGAATTGAGCACTTTTTCAAAGACTCGACATGGAAAGCGTTCCGCATCTACGATTTCAATTGTAAATTTTGCGATACTTAAACCGTCTAATTAGCACAACGGTGAAAACACCAACATTGAGACTCTCCTACGGATTATTACTAACGAAACATATTTGAAATACTTGAGGCAAACTTGTTCTTTGCCGAAGCCAATAATCGAGGTTGACAAACGGAGGTTTGTGCAATTTGCTTATCAATTACACGGATCGACTCTTCCATAACTCGTATATAACACTTTTTGAGTAGAGATTTTCAACTGATATCGTTAGAACGCTTTCATCGACTCCCGCTTAAATATAGCAAAGTGAAAATTATAGAGCTCGTAAATATCATTACTTTATTTGTGATATTATTGAAAAATTATAAATCTAGGCATGTTTCATTATTTTAAATATATACTGATTGATAATAAATATAAAATTAATTGAATAATTTAATAATAGATAATTAATTCAAATTAATTAATCTATACTTTTCTGTGATATCTATGTCTGATTTGGTATGATTCTTCTTTTGTTATTTTAATTATTTTATTGAGGAAACGATTTGTTATTTTTGATTCTCAAAGGAAATGGACAAATTTATATATTATATGTATAATATAATATAATATATTGCTTTCGGATATTGTCAGTTATTTTATAACTGAACTATTTTAATAACTTTTTTCATTAATTTTTATTAAAAATTACTTATGATGTATTTATTATCAGAAACTATTAATTTTCTTTGTTGTATTAAAATGTGTTCCAATTTAAATGCTTTAAAATAAATTTAAATTGATTTTGCATACCGATAAATATTTTTTTTAATTATCCGATATATTTACATATTAAGACATTAAACTTTCTTATTCTGTATTCTGTAAATCTATAATATATTTGCATAGTTCTGAATCAAGATTTTATCAAATCAAAATTTATTCAAATTCTTGGATCCTATTCAAAGTTGTTCGCATTCATCTTGACATGAAACTGAACGAAAACTTTACACACAATTACTCAAGCCAACAATACAATTTGCCGATTTAGGAAAGCATGAAAACATTCTTCCGGTTCCACAGCAAGAATGTGGGTAATCAGCGAACTGCTTAGGCGTTACGGTGCGTGTCTCATACGATCTAGTCCGTTTCTTCTTGGTCTTGTTAACACGATTACCCATAAACGACGCAGGTTGAAATTCGCGCGAACGGTCTTCGCCTTGACCGTAACACCATTGCGAGACACCGCAGAACTGGATTCCTCGAGAGCCTCCTCTGCACGCTTTGTAGATTTCATTTGCAATTACATTGTAAAAATGGCGCGTTGGAAAGCGGTGCTCCGAGCGTGACAGTTAAAGGGACATCCGAGCGATGACCCCGAATTGATGAATGAAATTGTGGGTAAATGAAAGTCTGAGTATGCTTTTTTTGTTTATTTTCATGTCTCAATATAGTTGGTTTTCATATTATGTAAAGGTTTTAGTTTGATTGGATGGGTTGGAAGGGGGTGTTGAGAAATTTAGAGCGTCGAAAGAAACTATGCTTTTTTCGATTGGATACATCTCATAACTTAAAATAAATGAAATTGAAATTAAAATTAAAATAAAATTCTGGCAACGTAAAAAACTTAAAATTATTAAAAAAAATGACTTTTATACTATAAATTAATCGAAAGAAATTATAAAAAAATAATAAAATAAAATAAAAATGAGATACTAGCGTTATATGTACACTCATCTAGGTAAAGCACGTAAATTTTCTATCGATTTTCTAAAAGAAAATTTCTCACCGTATTTGGTATCGTTTACATTAAGAACACACAAATATAGATAGTAAAAACAATATATAAATTACATTTAAATAAATTATAAAACGTATGTACAAAATCTTAAATATGCAAAACACGCGTTCGATCGACGCGAACTATTTGACGATCCCGCCGAACGAACGCGCATTCTACATTTTTTTCTTTAAATTATTCCATACAAAAATAAATAAATAAATATTATTTTGTATAACAACATTAAGATCGAACGCTTTGTCGTTTTGCACTTAATAAATAGAAATAAATTAATAATTTATCACGATTAAATTAATTGAGGATTGGAGAGAGCGCGCGGGGGTTTTGGTGATAAGTTTTGGTTATACGTTAAATCTGATCATTAAATCTTTACGATGACTGTTTTGGAGCATAAGCGGAGTAAGCCTTGTTTTGGGCATCTTGGTAGTTTCTTCCCCATCCAGAGCCTCCGTGACCAGCTGAAACAACCACTTCGTGGCTGGATTCGTGTCCACCACCTCCAGAGACGAGCTTCTTGAGACCAATGATGGCTGCGAGGACAAGGGCCAACTTGGAAACGATGAGAGCCTTACCGGCGAGGAGAGCCAAAGCACCGAAAGCGAGGGGAATTAAAGTACCACCGATCATCATGGCCATGATGATGAAGGGAGCCATCTTCTTCCTTTTGCCACGACCTTCTTCAGTGAGGGATCGTTGGAGTTCATCAGCTGATGGGAGTTTGACCTGACGATTTAAAATATACATGAATCAAATATTTTTATAAGAATCTTTTATAGTTTAATATGATTTTAAGTACGAAATAAAACAATTCATTTCGTCCAATATAATTTTATAATTATATTTCATACATTATTTTATAAACGTTATTTGTACAATTTATCTATACATATAAACTTTGGTATATTCATTTAATTTACTGTAAACTAATATCGTTGGTATTTTTTTTATTTGGATCACAAAATTATTTTATATTGAGATCGGAACTTATTCTAGCGTTAAAATCATTTATAATTTCACGCTTGTTATTTTTTGTAAATGGAGCGTGATAAATGAAAATGTTAGAATCTATAGAGAATTTCGCTTTGTAAACATAAAAATATTGGAAATACGCTATCTTTTTATTATTTTTTAATATTAATTAATCATCAAATGATTAAAAATCAATATTTTAGATATATTATACTACATCATCCTAATGGTATAAATTATAGACGATTTCATAATAAAGTGTCAATAAATATCAGTTAAACACACATAAAAATGCTAATTTAGATGTTTGCGAAATATACTATTTCACGCACCGCATAGGAATTTCCCATTTGAATAATTTTGACAAATTTGGCTACTTAATTTTTCTTATTAGTAAAACTAGGCATTTATTGATTGAATTTAAATATTATGATAATTTATAGGCTTTTAACTTTTCATTTTCGTAAATGATACTATGTTCAATATTATTAAATGTTTTAGGCATATTTACGCTCTTCTGACCGAATGTACAGAATGAAAATAAGATGCATTACAAGAACCAAATAACATAATACGAACGAGTCGTCAATGTAAGACGATTTGTAAAGCTACATCGCCGCCAGCAATCACGACATTCGCCCAATCTAACACTTGCATAATGGCGCATAATCAACGCCATTATGAAAAGAAGTAATCTTTCATATAGAGATCGACGTAAAGCGACTTTACTAAAAATATAAAAAACAAAAACTTTACCTGGAGGGTGTGGGTCGAGAAGAATCCCGCGATCTTGTCAAGGATGAGTCCGTTGAGGGTGTCTTCCTTCTCGTTGAGGCTCCTTGGCAAAGAAGCTTCTAATTCGCTTTCGCTCTTGACTGGGGTGCTGTCAACAGGTGCGGCTTCATCCTTGACCAGAGTGACTCCATCCAAAATTGGCACATCGCTGTAAGTCCTGGCGGCACGGTCTAAAGCAGTGACGAGTTTCAATTTCAAACAGGACGATAGATCGACGGCGGCGCAGTCTTGGTAGGTCTTGTACAAGAATCTGAAGTCTCCCATGTACGAAGACAAATCAGAAGCACGTCCTTCTTCCTTAGGAATTGCATTCTGGGAAGTTGAAGTTGTTCTGGCGAGGGCGACTGTCGCCAAGCAGAAGAATGCGAAACACCTCAAGTACATAGTGTATTGTTGAATATTGCTTGCGGTACGATCTACTTAACGCACAACCGCACTTGGTCCAGTTGTTACTGTTCTAGTGCCTTGGACTTGACTGTGCTGATGCAACGCAAGTGTTGCTATTTTATACGCGGGTTGATTGTGTGTATTAAGTCCCCCCTATCGTTTCATTATTTCGATTCCACGCTCAACAGTTTCACTGGACCAAGCCGCTGGATTGTAGGTTGCGCATTTGTTAGACATGACTCTCTGGCTGGAGAGGGCTAAAATATTATTTTGTATCCATTACACGTCCTATTTATGCTAATTTTAGTTCGATTATCTCTAAGGTTTTCAAAGGTTTTTTTCTTTTGTTAAAATTAAATATTATTGTGTGGATCGAGAGAGTGCATTGTGTGTGTGTGATTCGATACTTGCATGCGATCAAAATATTCATACAGTCGTATTAATTAAAAAATATTTTTTTAAAGAGTTTCCATAAGCCACACGTGATTGAATGTACATAGCATATGAAAGTGACATTATGCTCTCATCCACTTACTTATTATTGATAAAAATGTGAAATTTTCTTGTATACTTTCTGTTCAATATAATTCTCATGAATTGAGATTATTTTTTAAGGTTTTCAAATATATGATTCTCAAAGTTCGATTTGTTATATTCAAATTTACAATTAATTTTTATTCAATTTGAAACCTTTAATTACCGTAAAGTAGCTTTATTTATTTAATAAAATCCGGATTTATTACCGTCATCATTAAATATGGTTATACGCTTCTTGGTTATATGATACGCAAAACTGATTTAAAACAAAAAGCAATTAGTAAACTTTTTATCTCTGAAATAATTGGGTGCATAATACTGCAAAATACATAATGGAATTGTATAAATCATTGACAGATTCGTTAATATAATGAAAAGGAGTGCATCTAATGATCAAATGACACGTTTCATACGACTCTCGTTTGATCACAAAAAACGAGTAATCGACGATCGACATCATCGCGAGCGAAGACTTTTTTTAAAACCAAACCAAAGAAAAGTAGCAAAATCGTATAGCAATTATGTCTTTATGATATTATCCACAGATTAACTGTAGATTTAATTATTTTATACCATTCAACACACGCAGAAAATACGAGAAAAAAGCGTAAAACACCCACTCATCGCTGAACACTCCGATTCGGCGATCTCGAAACTCTTACAAGTACCGTTTATTTTGATTTGGTTCACAAACCTTGTGTATTAATTGACGCCGTATCGAGATCATATGATTTACGACCGCATTGAGATTTTGCCGAAAGTCTGTTCCGCCTGTCAATTTTTTTACTTTTCATACACTTTTTTCCTATATGCAATTTTAAAAGTGGATACGTTCGATTGATAACAATATGAAAATCGTGCGAAACAGTGCCACGTATCGGACAAGGTGCTAAGTGCGTTTATTGGACATGTCAGAAATAGAGCATATCTCTTTGTATGGAAGAATAGGTAAATTGTTGCGTGTCGTTTTCCAACGTATAAAGGCACCTATACATATATTTATGATTGACATAAATGAATCATGAACTGGCTGGTGTTTATGTGAAATCTTCAACGCGGAGTCTTCCACGCTTAAGCCGAATAGTGAAAAAATTGATAAATTAAACATGTATTAGTCGCAATATGAAAGTTTTCTTTCGTATTAAAATATTCGTTTACGCGCAATTTTGAATTTGCTTTTCTATTTTTTCAGCGAATAACGGCGATTGATTATCTTTGTCAATTTATATGGTGTGTAATTGCATGTTTTCTAGATAGTATCCGTCATATTTGCAAAAAAAATAGAAAATTCTAATGCGATTTTCATACCAAAATCATATTCACATGTAGCACTTTTTTTGAAAAAGTAAAAGTTTGATCAGATTTTTAGCGCGTGAATTATTTTCATTACCTTTTTTTTCGTTTTCCACTCTGATAAGCCGATTTTGAATTTATTAACGAAAACTTTAGTCTTGTTCAGTTGCTCGTTGTATTAAATTAACATATTTTTTCTTTTCGTTTACTAGGTTAATTGGAGACGTAAATTTTTCTGATATCAAGTAATTTTCATATCAAACATTTTTTATTACCACCACAGCGGCACCGTGAAAAATTAATAAATCGAATTTATTAGACAAAATCCATCGAATTGCAACGCATTATTGTTTACGCATCTAAAAGCTCGATTCCATCAAACACGAATCAATCACGAGAAATTTTCTAGAAACTTATCAATCACGGCACAATACAACGTTACCATCCGAGAAAAATATTCATTCGATAAACAAAAAAAATCGATTTAGAACCGATGAAAGAGATTCGTCTAACGCTACTTTTTTTTCACGACAAATACGTGCCACATTGTCGCATTATTATTATAGGACGGCGATGATGGATAATCGCAATGTGTGTCATCGGGACCCATTATATTAAGAAAATATGCGAGTCGGCGTTGTACCGTTGACGATAACCTGCCGAACAATCGCTATGACAATTATCGGAGATCACTTTTTTTTCTGCATGTGACACACAAAGAGAATATTTTTTCATTCATATGAAATTTAAGAGAAATGCATACATTTGACAGACTGACCCTTGAAATCATAAAAAAGTTTTTTTGTATATGTTCTCATTGAAAGAAAATTTTGAAATTTTATTTAAAAAAAGAAATTTTTTTCTTTTTTTAATTTCTTTGTGAATGATCTTTTATAAAAAATTCAGGCGAAAGTGAATATTACAGTTGAACTGAAAAAAAGAGTTCAAGTTCATACCAACACTTATTATTCTTTTGGACTATGATCACCATAACTTGCAAATTCACCTAATCCTCCTATTATACGGGAGATACGTTTCAGAGAATACCGTTTAAAAAAAATGTATGGTAACCATGTAATAAAAATTGGAGAAATTTTCCATCATCATGTTATTCATCCATCATCATCATTCTTCCATCATCATGTTCCATCATCATGTTATTTGGACAAAACTTCCTTCCAAATTTATTTTATAAAAAATTTGCGATGTGAAAAAAATTTACCATGTAAAATCTTTAAAAAACATCGATTTTTTTTAATTTTATAACTATAAATATTATACATACATATAATACATATAATTATAACAATTTACTTACCTGCAGCGAATATTATCATTGTGACATAATAATACTTTTTTTTTTTTATTTTTCCACCAAATTAATATGAAAAAACCGTGCAAAAAAATAATCAGTTCTTCTCCCTTGAACCATGTAAAAAAAGGATTGGGTATAAATATGCACATAATCTTTTATCTATCTACTGTCTCTGGTTTTGCCTATATGTCGTAATTGTGACAATAACAAATTAATTGGTTTTATTAATAAAATACTAAATATTCAAATCGAGTACGGGCATCGGGTAGCCGATGCTACTACTGTCTTTGCCATTTCAATTTAGCCTGTATGTCTATTAAAATAACGACTATAATCACTATTTACATCATTCTCAAGCTCGAAAATCGCAACCTCTAAATTTAGTCTTTATGGTCATTATAATAACGGCTATAATCTTTGTAGTTTTTATTTTATTACGTAATAGTATAGTTATAAATTCACAGCCGGTGTTATCAACATCGGATCTATACATTATCCTCTATATATGTATAATATAACAAACGGCCATCGACTTTTCGCAACGGAACAGTTATAAAATATTTTTGCATAGATTTAATTTTTTTATATATAATTACGTAATTAACATCCGATGCTATTAACATCGGGCCTATATACTAGTATACTAATAAAATGACGAATCAAAAACATCATTGATATTAAAACAATCAAAATTTCTTTCTCATTTTCTTAACTAACCAATTAATTTTCCGACTCAAAAAAAACGCTTTTATATCAAACTACAATAAAATTCAAAACAAACAAAACATTTCATACATCAAAAACCGATTTCATTCAAACAACCTAAAATATCCCGACAGGAGTGAAAAGCTCGTCTGAGGGGGCGGAAAACTTGCGGCGTCCGAGACGAATTGGCGGTCGTTTGCATGGCCTCTGGCAAAATCGAAAGTTCGGTTTCGATTGCGGACGAGAGCCTCGTGGTCTCGGTCTCGGTCTCGGTCTCGCCGTCCCTTGACGACAATGACCTCTGCAAGAGGTGTTGCACGCGCATCATTGTGCACGTGCAACGTATGGCCGAACCGGGTGATTGATCTCGAGGAGCCGTAGCCGAAACGACGCCGAGTGAAACTTTTTTTAACGTTTTCTATCGCGATCGTATAATATAATATAGGTTGTTGACTTTTCGGCTGGATATCGAGCGAATTTTGCATGATTGCGATAATTGCGAGCGATTTTCATAATTGGACCTGCGGATGTTTCGGAATAGTTGCGTGCGTGCGTGCGTTGATTGTTGCATTTCGAATATGTTTTATCGCGTTGAGAAAAGGTTTTTTTTATGTTGGAAGTATTGATTTGTTTTAATTTCTATTGCGATGATCTTTTCGTATTCGGATGTATGTTTGAGTTTCGAGATGAAGTGTGAAAGCTCGAAGAGGTGAGAACTTTAAACTTAAACGAAAGTCAATAATAATTTATGTGATTTTTATCTTCGGTGAAATATTGAAGTGCTGGTTTTTATTTCAAGACGGAATTTATATTTCGATAATGATTCATATCGAGATTTTGAATTTAAATGGTTTTTGTTTAAGTCTCGGAGTCTTTTTTATATTAAAATATTATTAAATTACAAAACAGCCCTATGCTTCAAATATACATACTAATAGACAAAATTTAATATTCAATCGAAAAATCCGACAACTCAACAGTTTATTTAATTACTTTTATAATATTTCTGCTAAATTAATACCTTTGTTTATTAAATATTGAAAAACCATTATTCTTATATATACCTAATTTAATTGAAAGAAGCTCAATAATATTTCATAGAAAGAAAGAGATTTTGAAGGTTTCATAAATGATATTTTTTGTGTTCTGGGTATCCATAAAATTAAATTAAACGACGTACTTGGCCTTGATTAAATGATATAAAAACGGAAAAGTACACGTCAAATATTCATAATTCGTCTTATTAAAACCCTATCTTCCTATTACTATTGTAATTTTATGTAAATTACTCTAATTAATTTTACTCAACACATTTTGATCGAGGAACAGATACATACATTTCCCATACGCAATCCATAAATCGCACTATAACAGTTATAACGAACTTTCGAAAGAAGAAAATTCATAACCACTTGCTTACGCACATCGAAAAAAAGACGATAGAAATTACAATATCATACCTAGCTCGATTTCAATAGCACTTTCAACTAAAACGGAGCGTTTGTATTAATATTTTTTCTTTTGAATTTTCACATGCGTGATATGCGTGCGAATACCTTTTTTCTACAACCACATACACACACTTATAATGCGATAGCAGATCAATCGCTCGTATTGACAACGATACGTCCACTTTCTGTTTTAAAGGTACCACTCTCTATTCTTAAGGCATTTTCTATAAGCCTGAGAACAGTCCAGCGTGTTCGTGTATAGACGCACCTACATACACACAATGTTCTCGTCTTCGTCGTCATCTATGTACGTTCAATTAAGTCTAATAGTTAGTGAAAGTCAAACGTGGACTATATTATGCTCTTGAGACGTTCATCACTTAATATGGACCCATAAAAACGATGGACGATATTAGCGGACGTCGTAAATTCTTTAGTTAGGCTCACGTGTTTGTCAAATTTTGGTCGCATCGATGGCATAAAGACAATTCGTTGTAGATTATTTATTCAATTACTCTTTAAAAATAATATATGTGCATTATAATAAATAATATTTTTTATTATATGTATATCAATTTCTAAATTTTATTTAAGTAAAATTATTAGAACGATTATTTTTGAAAATATTATGTTACACTTGAAACTAATAAAATATTATTAAATTAAAGTTGATTGGTTTTAAATCAATAACCGATATTATAGTTATTTTATACAACTATTTATATTTATTTAAAAAAAAGGAAAATTATCAACCAGTTTTGTATTATCAAAACCGTATCACTGTGTATGAAATATGAAATACATAAACCTATTTCATAATTGAAAAATTAATTAAATTTTGTATTTGTATCTGAAATGTGTTTGTATATTATCTACGATCACAATATCGACATCCTGAATGAAAAATAACACAATAACCCGGCGATCAAAAAAACGCACGAGCAAGAAAACCGATAAATTTCATACGATAAAAAAACGCATCGAAATCCAATTTCTCGCATTTAACTTTCTACACACCATCGACACATCTGAAAATGCACACCCGACGACAACAGCATATATTCACACAACGAAATCGAAATCCGGCGTTTTAGAAAAAGCGCAAAAAGCCACCGCCGGGCCACTGACCGGATCTCGATGAAATAACGAATTTTCTTCACTATCTTTTTTCGCCGCCATCTTTCTCCCAGCGATTTCTTTCTTTTTTTCGGCGCGGCTGCGATTAAAGAAGCTCACCGCGAACGAAAACGAGCGAAAATCGAAAGTGTGGGCAATTTCTTCGTTTGCGTATTATTATGTTGGGCCGCCCCTACACATGTAACCGAACAACAACGCCAATAGAAATCGTATCAATGGCCGCCGCGTACAAACCGGATGTCCACAACGGTGTCAGTTCCGTTTCGGAGACGGTTCTCAATCTTGGCTCCGTTTATGGGTTTTGATGAAGGTTCGAGCGTGTGTGGTCTGCGGTGGATGTTAATTTTTGATTTTGAATATAATATATGATGTTTTTGGGTTCTTTTTTGGTGAATTTTTATATTGCGAAAAGATAATTTTCAATTTTTATTTTGTTTTAAAATAATACTAAAGCAAATAATGCGCAGATTTTTATGTTTTGATTGTGTGTAGATTTCAATTGAAATATTTATTTGAAATATTAACATTTGACGTGAGTTTTTTGAATAATGTATTTAATTTCAGTGATCAAAAGAATAAAATGATCAAAACATGAAGATTGAGTTTTTTTCCATTACAAAATGCAGTTATCTTATATTCATACTACACAGAAAGTTTTACAAAAATTTTACCGTATTTTTATTTCATTTATATATAAATTGTATCTTGTGATATAAAAGAGTGCACAATTTTGATTTATCGTAGTTCTTAAATTCAATTTCGACGATTTACGTATGCTGAACTACTTTTCTACAGAACAATAACGATCTGGGTTTCAAGCTTAGCCGCGCGTTGAATGTTCAGTTTCAATGTCTGCGCCAACTATGTTATATACACAAACGCACTTTATAAAATTCAATAGCGAAAAAAGTAAAACCAACAGTAACACTAAAAATAAAACAATAAATTCGAGCCGACCCAATTTTCTTTTATTAAAATCATATACAATCTTTATAAGGTCTGCTCTAAAATATTACTTATCTATTACTTATAAAACATTATCTAGCCGAATATCGAGACTATTACTCGTCAAATGAAATCAAGCTAATGATTTGCAGTCACATATGGCTGAACTTCAGTGATTGGTATAAACTGTTATATCTATATTTTTTTTCTGAATCATTCAATATCAATATGAGAATCACTATGGATGCCATCAACGTCGCAAAAAGCTAGACCGGCACTATAAAATTACTATGATCTTACGTTAACCAACATATATGCTTGAATAATCTGAAAGCGTCATCCGTCTTCATTATTGACTCAGAAGACAATAAAAACCGCAAGAATGATTCAACGTTGTGAACAACATGAAAATGTTTGAGGAACTCGGGTATACGCACTCCAGCCGGATCTTCACTTTATATGGCTTTGTCATTTCATTCATGAATTTCATCAGTCACGTTTTCCAACCGCTTCTCTGCCGGTGGAGAGAAGTGAAAGATCATCACTTTCTTCACAATATGAGTTTTGTTTTATGTCTGTGTTGGTTTTTTCTTTGAGTTTTACTTACAATTAGACTTTTTAATTGTTCCCGTCGATAAAAATATGCATAACTTAATCGGAAATCAACATTGTATGCACGTGTTTTCTGTAAAAAGTTTTCACTTTTCGCAAAATTTGCTTTCTTTGTTTTTTTTTTTATAAATCAACACTCGTTTGATCGAAAAAAATGAAATGGTTTATAAAAATGATTCATGAATAAACAATATCACAACAGTTATGAATGGTATGAAACATTTTCAAGTATTTACATAATATGATTATCATTATAATTTAGCAACATTAATACATTTAACATAATAGTATATTCGTTATTTATTATTATACACTTTTTATAGTATACTAAATTATTTTTTTCAATTCATCTATCGTTTCAACAACCAATTAAAACAGATATTAAATTCAAATTGAACTGTATAAAAGAGTGGTTAAATTTTATATATTGACAAAGACATCTAGAGAAAGAAACTAAAACGAGAAGAAAAAATAGAAACGAACTTTCTAATCACGACACCTGTTACTGACATTGAAAACATTTTTCAATACAATGCTTATAACATTGAACAAAAAGTTCAAGGTTAACGCTAACAGATGATACATTTAGTTTAAATTTTTTTCGTTTTTATTTTTATTCAAATTGCCCGTTTTTAACGTGCGAAATTTTAAAATTAATAATTCAAGCTATTTCAATAATATAAAACATATATACATAAATAAATACTACAATTTCATTCTGCTGTAAAATCTGCTTAGATTTTAATGCTAACATGACCTTTAAATTACACGACTGTCGCGTACTCACATATGCAACTTTTCCAAACACCTAACTGTACTCTCATATGAATCCACAGATAAATCTGACCGCTGTCATGAACAACATTTACTAGTATGCCATTCCGCTGATAATGGCATCGCTAACGGCATGCTATACGACATCGGTAATTCGAGCCATCTTTCGACGTCGATAAGACGACCGTGCGTAATTTTTCCTCGTCCGATCGACAATCGGAAGAATTAAAAAATGTGCCATTAGATTGACGGAACGCTAGATCAACATATGGTCAATATAGAAAGAAGTATGCTAAGTGTTGAGAGAAAGCTCATCGAGTGTGCTTCGGCTGCCATTATCAAAAAAATGGACTAGTGGCAATATGGCGAGTTCAATATAAATTCGTAGCCATTTTAACCCGCTTTTTGGCCACTCTGCGCACACGTTGTGTGCACGTATGTCGGCTTTGCAGAAATCGAAACGCGATGTGCTGATCCACTGAACGATATCCGAAACTAGCGTATGTTTTTTTTTTGGCACGAAAATATACAATTATTTTTATCTGAATCTTATCTTTTCGTTTACGTGTAATTTATTTTTTTCGATTAAATGATTTGGTACAAAACGTTTATGTAGTCATATAAAATTAGTGCTTCAATTTATATTATGAATAAATTACACATGTATGAATCGTTCGTTTATAAATTATATGTAAAATATACGTATATATGTTCGTGTTTCTGATAGAAAAATAAATATTCTAAATTTAAAATGTCAGTCAAAAAATATTTTTCTGAAAAGCTTTCGTGAACTCGATCGTAGAATGTTACTAGTTTTCAAATTATTATACAATTTCTGATTTTATCAAATTACATATACTTATTTTTTATACATAAATAAACTTCCAAAATATAGAAATTAAATTTCACTTGAAGGAAAAACTTGTTTATGAGTATAATATATAATCCAAACATAATAATAAAACCGTGATATTTTTCTCAAGATTAAATTGAGATTGAATTCATCTTCATTCCATTCAAATTGAACTAATATTTTCGGAAAAAATAAACTGTCATTCAAAGAAAATGAATGGAATTTATTACCAAAAAAAACGTACAGAACAAAGTAGGCTCATGTCTCATTTATATGAAAAATATTCCATTGTTTTTTTATCGTGGGCTGTAGCACCTAACGTTCATCATCTTCATCTAAGCACCCGAACGTTTTATGGATGTTATTATAAAAGCTCAGCACGCACTTTGATGTAATTACATCGACCACAAGATATCTCGTAACGCATTTTGTAGGCGTTTGAATCACCGTTCTTTAACGACTCTAACTTTCAGGCTACGAAGGTTTCACGTGCAGAAGAACATAGAGACCAGTTTCACGGAACGAAAGAGACGTTAGAAACTCTTATCTCGCGCATAAGAACGTTTAATGAAAGCAGACAAATTAGTTGTACGGGACCGGTGACAACCGACGGAAGCGGACATGGATGAGGGTCAAGTTGAAATTGAATGCAATCGACATTCAGGTGCATTCTGAATGCACAATCGAAGAAATCATGTGAGCTACGTGATTGTCGAGGAAAGCGCTAAACCTACGTGGGCATTTAGTTTTGTCACACTATTTGACGTGTTTATAATTTTTGATTCGGAAAATTTACATTTTTATTACATTTCGAGCTAGTTCGAACTACGACCGTTTACGTGTGTAATGAATGTGCGTGTATCAAAGTTTATGCGTAATTCTTCTCGGTTTGTGATATTCAGATATCGATAGGCAAAGCAGGTGTCGCGAAAGAACTTTCTTTAGAAACTGACTTTAATTGAAAAATAGAAAATTGCTATTAAAAAATAGTTTGAATTTCTAGAGGAAAACTGCACGAATCGCATGTGTTTGCATTGTGTCAACTGCAATATCTAAGGCCGAATGTGCAATTTATGATGAATCTAATTGAAAAATTATATATGGAGATATTAAATTAATTCTTTTGAATTTCCATTTGAATTGCTGATTGATCATGAATCGATCAATCCAAAAAAAAAATGATAGTGTTCCGTGAAGCGCCTTAAGATTTCTGGGTCATATATTATTACGCATCGTGTGATGTAGGAATGCAGGATGAGGATATTGAAAGATAACGGTGTGATCCAGTTTTTTTATGAACTGAGTGATTTGTCAAAATTTCTGGGCTTGGAAGAACTAAAATGTTAAATATGGACCGATAGGAAATGGAGGCATTTCATTTCACATGCGACAATCGGCAGATGATTGTTTTCGCACGAGATTTGGATTTGTCGGTCATTATAACGTTCGATTTTTAACCGGTGTGAAAAAAATTAGTATTGTATTACTATGCTATAAATAACGTGATAAATAAACGTTTTTAACATTTAATTATAATATAACGTTCTCATGGCATGATTGACGGTATATATAATCGTAAAACGAACCGTGCGAAATTCGAATGGTGGTCTTTCGTTTCATATTCAAATAAATACCTAAATTAATTTAAAAAATAATAATTTATTTTTAAATTTTTTATATATCTACATATATAATAATTTAGAAGGTGTGGTAAAATGAGACGAATCGTGATCGTTTTCCTGTATAATATTGAAAGCTGCGTATTCCTTTTATGATATACCGCATCGAATCGAAAATTTCTTGAGAAAGTATTTTATTTTACTTTATGGTACAAACATAGCATTGATATTAGGGTATGAAGGTCAGGTCGGTTATTACTAAAGTTTATTACGCCGATTACTGTTATGTGAAACTAGAGATTCACACCATTGTTCGACGTCAACCGTCGCGCCAAATAAAAGGATGGTTCGTAATTTTCCTGCGATGATTTGTCAGATTGTTTCTGAACTGGTTCATATTAATTCTCGAACTGGACTCGTCAGTCTGCATGTTGGAAAACTGTGCTTAGCCTCGATGCAAGGAAGAGCAACTCGAACATGAATAAGTGAGACGAGTTGTTGATTAAATGTGGGTCAGAGTCAAGAAATCTGAACTTCCCGTACTCGCCAGACAAATAACCTGTTTGTATCAAAAAGTCGAACACTTGAATATGAAAGTACACTCGGTTCATGTCTTATTCCGTTCATGTGTATGTACTCGCGTTAATGCATAAATAGTTTATGAGACCGGTGAAGGATCTCATAAGAAGCTGGTTTTATGGTTTTTGTGTCACGGATTGATTTCCGATTGTATGCTCCATTGAGCTTTTATTATTTAAACTTTCTGAAGAAATTACTTTTGGTTTATTCGTGTTGGTAGGGTGTTGGTTGTATTGAAATAAAGTTTTAATTATTTGTATTTTTTTTATTCTTTTTTCAAAACATATTCTGTTTGTAAATATTACACATAAAGCAAAAACATAACAAACATAACATTGGCATCGTCATTGAACTATTGCGAGAAAAATAGTATGCAAAACAACAAAAAGGCTGCAAAAGTGAAGACTGGCATGAAATAAAAATAATACAAAAATGAAATACCAGAGCATGGCGAAATAAAACAGAAAACAACACAACTAAAATCGAAAGTTCTGTGTTATGGCAAGTTATGGCGTGGAAAACAAAACAAAATTATACAAACATAACATACAAAAATAATAAAAAAAACAGCACTTAAAATAAAAGTTAACATAAAATCACAAGTCTTCGTGTGTGTGCAATATTGCACCGTAACATTATTGATCTCTTTTAAAGAGAAAATAAAGTCTTAACAAAAGGTCACACAAAAATTATAGGAAGAGGTAGAAAAAAATGACTAAATTACAAATAAACAAAAAATTGAAACGATAAAAAAACGAAAACAAAAATAAAAAAATAAAAATAAAAATAGGCGAGCCTCGAATAATTTAATTCTAATGATAATATTTATCGACTTTTCATCGTCTAATGAGCAAATCGTTTTTATTTTATTTTTTTTTCGTCATCAATAATTTAAATAAATAAATATTATTATAATAAATAACACGAAAAATTCGGTTAGTTAATAATAAAAACAACATCGACAGTTCATCGAGTCGACACACTGTAACGTGTTCGGCGTTGTACAGCTAACGTATTAATAACTTATAATGGGGAGTATTGGATCGGTACTGACGAGCTTTTCAATGGGAAAACCTGCTGGCTTCTTCATTGTTGAGGGCGTGACGCTCCGTAGGCTTGTTCTTGGGCATCAATGGCCCTTCCCCATCCACCGTGTCCTGAGCTTCCGCCGCCACCTCCGTATCCACCATCGTATCCAGAGCTTCCACCGCCATAATCGGATGAATGGCTGCTACTGTGACTGCTCGAGTGATGTGGGTGAGCTACGACTTCATAGGTGACGTGTTTTTGTTGAGACAAGAGCTTTTTCAAGCCAATGATGGCCGAAAGAACGAGGGCCAACTTGCCAATCAAGAGAGCTTTACCAGCGATCAAAGCGATGGCTCCCAAGATCAAGGGCAACAAAGCTGCGGCTTTGAGCGCCAAAGCAGCCATCAACGGTCCCAAAATTTTAGCGGCCTTCTTCTTTTTGCCTCTGCCTTCGACTCCATTGTCGGATCCGACGATGCTTTCGGCGACCTCTTCCAAAGCGCGTCCGCTGGACGACACGGCGCTAACGACATCGCTCCCTTTCAATTCTACTTTAACGGTATGAGTTTCCAAGAAGCTCTGTACTCTAGACAATATGAGGCTTTCGATAGATTCTTCTCCGGTCAGAGCGCGAGGAGCACCGTCTTGTTCAGCAGCGCCTGGGGTCTTGACGACGGTGACGCCTTCGGTGAGAGCGAACGCTTCCTTTTGTCCCAGCATCTTGTCGACGAAAGAGAAGAGCTTGTATTTGACGCACGACACCGAATCCTTGCGCAGACAATCGCTGTAGATACTATCCATCAGATCGTTCTCGGTTTGGATCGCATTTCGCGAGTGCTGCAAGGACCTCGCTTCCTGCGCAGGAAGGGCAAGGGCGACGGCGACGCCCATCCACGCGACGAGCGCGGCTCTCCACCAAGCTGACGTCATTGCTATGCTTTTGCTGTGGCGGTGGTCTTCGACAAAAGCTGCTGCTGCTGCTTCGACAGGTAGCCGTGTGTGAGAGGCTGTGCAGCTCCGGACGCCCGCTCGGCTCTTATATACGGCAAAAGCGCGCCCCTCCCCGTCCACATGGGAAAAGGCGAGACCCCCCGCACTAATGTCAATGCCGCCTCATCATCATGCTCTTTCTGGGTGCCCACAATCCCGATTGTGCTATGGGTGTGTGTGTGTGCAATCGTGACCGAGTGTGGGTAAGTGCTCGGCTTTTGCGCGCTTGCGAGCACTGGTCCGGCGGGCCGAAGTTTATCGCTTCCTATTGACACCTGCCGGCGAATTTTCGCGCTCGTTTCGTTTTCACTTTGGCCCTATATTTTCGATTTTGTTTCGGTCGTGTGTCGATAGCGATCGAGATTTGCGCTGGGGTGCGGATCGGGGTTGTCGTGTGTCTTGTGCGTTTTCGAATTTTGTGTGATTAGTTTGAAATGTTGTTGGAAAGAGTGTCGTATAAATCGTTTTTATTTTTTTTTTATTTGAGTTCGAATAATGTTGACATCAAATATAGCTTCTTCGTTTTTTTTTTTACCAATTTGCTAGAGATTTGTTGACTTTTTTGCTACTGTTGGTTCTACGGTCATGTACGATAATCTCTGTACACAAATTACATCAAAGCAATAATACTTTGCTGACTTTAGAGTGAAAGTTAAAAACGATTTTTATATCTTGAAACATTTTATAAAATAAATTAATTTAAGTCGTTTTTTTTTTTAATCCTAAAAAAATGATACTCTCGTTTTTTCATTAGTATAAACAGTTATTTAATTCTAGAATATTTGAAGTCGATGATTTTTTGGACCATTAAACGAACAATTAATTTTCACAAAACCGTAACACTTACCACGAAAAAATTGAGTGCATTCGAAATTTAAAAAAAAAACTTTAGCACGAAACCAAATATTTTCGTAAAATTATGATTTTTTAAATAAAACCAATCAGGTTCCTAAAAGGAAAACAGAGAGCTATTTCTACTTCATATGTCTTTCATTTGTATCAATTTGTATTACATTTCTATTTACTTACATTGTATGATTGATACAAAATAGTTTTATATACAAGAACTCTCTTCAATAGTATTACTTTTTTATTATGTTTAGAAATTAACGACCTTTTCACACAACTTATATTTATAATATTCTCTAATTGCTTGCTGATTTTAAAGCAAATATTAAACTCACGCTTCATACACTTTCGTTTATTTTTAGCAAATATCTAATACGACGTACGAAAAATACTCCAAATACTCGAGCTACTTTTCTTTCATTTTCATTTCGAAGATAAAATATAATTTTAAATGTCAACTTTAAATATTGCATATACAAAAATACAATAAATTGAATATATTATTCAGTCAATAGACCAAAGTTGAATACGACCATAAAAGCCAGCCAGAATCGTGCAGTACTGAATAGGATGTGAAGTGCATCCGTTCGGGCCGCGCTTTCGGCGAAAGAGTCATCATCATCATCATCGTCAGTGGTTCAAGGAACGAGCTCGGACCTCACTTTCCCTGTGACCGTAAGTCGGCTAAGAACAACATTCAAGATGAGACCATCGGCGTTGCATTCTCGTGCAGTTAAATTTCATTCTCGAATGCAATCGCTAGTAAACTGTAAATAAATAAACGAGAGCGCACACTTGTACGTACGTAACGAATATGCGGATGATATGCTTTCCAGTTTATTCGCTCGTGACAAACAGGAATATTATATTTTATGTATGTGCTCGTAAATGGCCAACAGATCAAATTTAAACGGCATTTTCGGCGCGAATTGGCGAACGACCGTTGTAGGTGGCTCTTAACCTCTTTTTGGTACGCACGGTACACAAAACACGCATTTTTACCCTCGAAACGCAAATAGTGCTTAATTCCAATCGCATTGTGGGTCGTCTTTTTTAACGATTTCTCGTCAATAACAGCTGAATAATTGTTAGCCGCAATTAGCGACCGAAAACCGATCATTGTATGTGGGTTCTGTTAGATTTAAAAAAAAAACGAAGACACTGAGAATTGAACCACTTCGTTGGTGTGCAGTATTATTTTATACTATGTAATTTGTAGGTAATGAATCCAGTTCTCATCATTGTTCGAAGTTTACCGACAGACGTTATCAATGGATTGTATAAGCTAACCGTGTTGCACTCGAGGCCTTCGTTTACAATGAATATATAATATAATATAATAGTGCATATTACGGTGCAATAAAATGGGAAGTTTTTTTAAGTGTGCTTGTGTACAATTTCCCATTTTCCACATAAGTATTTACTCCAATTTGTGGTGATTTAGAAACCTGATTAAAATTGTAAGTGTGACTGTTAAAGTAACTGTTGTACGAAATGGTCAGTTAACATCATGATTGTCCGAAAACAAAGCAAAATACGGACGCATACTGTGAACATAGCTGTCAGTGTTCTGCCACTGTTTGACATGTGTATTTGTTATGTAGAAATTTTCGAAAAATGTTTTCTGTCGTGTACGTAAATTTTTAATTTATCATTCATGATAAAAATGTTCATGAAATCATCATTTACGCAAAAAATGGAGAACGTTAATTGAATTAAAATCTTCATCATTTGTCATGCATTATGTTTTTCGAATTGAAGATGTTTCCATTAGTTTTCCATCAACACTGCATTTATAGACCGCTTCGCTTTTTTTTTATTTGACAAATGAACTCGAATACTACCGCTACTATTTATGTATTTGAATAAACTCTCATTTTTCAACAGTTAAAATATATCTTCTTTAAACGTCGTCATAAATATAAAATCTTACGACAGTTTGGATTTTAAAGCTGTTAATCTCACGGTGAAAACATTCACGGAATTTATACGATGAAAGTGCTAGGATATTACTCTGCAACTTTTTGCGAATATTTGAATAAATCTCAATTAGTGGGTGATTTGATAGTCACTGTGCTAGAAATCGTGCTAAAAATCGATCACAAGTGCGACAAAAAACACATATATTTACTAGTAAAATTTACATAGACATTCCAAATATATTTACCGTAAGACTTACGATGTGTTTTTTTTTTCATTATGTACGTAACGCTATCCTCTCGTCTTTAAAATGCGTAATTTGTTCTAAATATGCTGAACACATGGTATAGAGAAAGTTAAGGCGAAATTGTCGGTAATACAGAAATCGCTCACAAAAATAAACCGTGTCATAATTTTTCGGAGAGATATCTTCTCAAGAACGGATGTTGTTGATTATTATTACATATGCAAGTGCGTGTGTATACATATATTCCACCATACGTCCAACAACGGAAAAAAATCATGAAAAAAACCACCTCGAAATTATACCGGAGAAAATTTATAAAATTGTTAAACAAACGGCACACATATCGTTTATTCGTGAGAAGGAAAACCCGCACGTAGCTAGAAATGTGCAATCAAAGTTTAAGAGTTTTATAGAAAGTTGTGTGTGCGTACAGGATTCTAAATGATACAGCAAAGTAACGATAAATAGATACATTACGACTGCGTTAATAAATGTTCAAACATATACCATATTTACAATCAAATATAATTATAAGAATATATGAACATTTTCAAGATTGTTCATAATTGTAACCACAGTTCAGTGAAACGTAGTAATACCTACAGAAATGGTATATCAAACTTAATTATATTTAAATTAAAATGGTAATCTATCCGTTTGGTATTTGTGTAATTGTGAATTAACTGTAAGAGAATAGAATAAGGTAAATGGCGCATCAACTTTAACATTAGAAATTCCTTATCAGACTGTTAATATCTACATTAAGAATCGGAGAAAGTGTTTACTTTAACAAATAGGCACTAACGCCAAATTGAATCCTAACAACCCGATAAATACAACTGATTTTTTTTACAGATGCCAGTATTTTCTTTTTAGCAACTGAAATATAAATACGCGAGATGATTCGACGATTAGTTAGCCACCGATACGAATAAAAGCACACAAGATGATCAACAATAAAGGCGAATAAATTAGAAATCGATTTTGACTCTATTGCAGTTCATTTGACACGGATTCGATACCCACTTTATAAACAATATTTACACAAAAAATGAATAAATATTCATTCAGTGGAGCCCATGTGTGAGCACAAAAGTGAACATCATGCCTTGTTAAAAAATGACCGATATTCATATGAAATTAAAATAATCTACGACATCTTTGGAAGGTTTGATTGTCGATTTTAATCAAATCAATTAAAAATAAAGAGTATTAATTGACCGTTTAATAGGCGATCTTTGAGCGGTAGAAGTTATCTGGTTTTCGATCCAAGATTATAATCGTTTTAATAAGGAAAAAAATTCCTATGTTAGAACGGTCACTCGATCGTGAAACATTAAACTTCGGTTGAACGTGTGGCAGTTTTGTTGAGCAAATTTTCAGATCGTTTTGCTCAAGTGATCAAATGTCTTCATAAACGTTGATAATAGTCGAATTTGCAAATTTGAAAGTAATTTGATACAGTTAATAAATCTCAATTATAGATTCGGTGTTAACGTAGGTGTTTGGTTTGTGATTTAACTGAGCATAAATTTGTTACGTTTACTCAATTTTTTTTCAAATTAATACTGAAAATTTTATTAAATTTTAATAATATATTTATTCCAGTGAGTTTTTTTTACTAAGTTTAGATTAATGTGTATTGAAAAGCTCATTCCATTAAATATTTCAACTTTTATTTCTATTCAAAATTCGATGTGAGAATAATTGTGTTCATGTAATATTCTCTAGAGAAAGATATTTTATTTATATGAGAAGATGATAATTGTTGGGTGAGTGACTTTTCTCAATATGCTCAAGTAAATTTTCCTTCAATTATCATTAAGGCAATTATAAACTTAAGTATACATCATGCATCGATTCGCTTCGTTTATTCGTTAAATTAAGAAAATTTTTTTTTAATTATTACAACTCAAGATTATTTCATAATAATATATGTTTTTCAAATTGGCAGATTTTCACAGCTTTAGAATTAAAACTCTATATATGCGCATTATTCAGGTCATGAATATTTCACATGGCTTATACAGTTGTTGAAGCATTCAGAATATCTTCATGTAAAATAATTCGTGTTACTCATTTTAAAAGTATTAATAATGTATTTTTCTCTAATGTAACACGATACATTTTTTAAATAATACGTTATGCTTCAATTGAATAATATTATGCAATATAATCTGTTAAAAATAGCATAATATAATATTTATAAAAAGATGTCCAACGTTATTAGCATTTTTGTAATAAATATCTAAAATCAGAAACAACGAACAGGTTTTTTATGTAAATAACACGCATTCGGCTTCTACAAATTCAGTTTGTAATAAAAATGAGCATCAATTTATAGATACGTTATTTCCCTTTCATTTGATAGCTTTTCCATAAAATTTCTATAAATAAATATGAAATTTTATTTGAAAATCGTGTTAAATATTTATTGACTTTCGCTTACCTTATGAATTTTTAAATAATTTTTTGATTTAATCTAAAAATTACATCAATTATTTAAGATGTACATAATGAAGATAAGATATCAAATATTTTATCGTAATTTGAATAATTTCATATTGATGCCTTTCACGCACCGAAACATCTAGTTAGAAAACATTATGAACATTAATTACATTTTACATATTACTCGAATTGTTTTCTCATTATGATATAACATAAAATTATTTAAAAATTATAATAATTTATAAGAGTGCAATTATTCTTTTTACGAACATTTTCTCCGTTGGAAAGTTATATTATAGAAGATTTTAATTGAAAAATTCAAATTATGTTACTCTATGTCACGATGTTATGATTTTTGATTAAGCATCACGAACAGTAGGTAAATGAAAATATTGCACATAAACGAATTATTTTATTAAATAAATTTACATAAATAAATAAATCCATCATCTCATTCTTCAAAATCTTTGGTAATAATAAATAATTTCAATAAATAAGTGTGTTAGTAACAGTTTTAACAACAATTAAGCTAAATATTTTCAGTCATTAAGTCATCCAACGTATTATCGCATAGTCGTAGCTTTTTGTCCACCATATGCCATGGTTTGAGCAGCTTGAGAACTTTGTGGAGCATATTCTACATGACCTACGTCAATGTGACTTTGCCAACCACCGTTGTATCCTTGAGGACCAGCATAAACCTAAAATGTCGAAAATTTATCCATTAATATCAATAAAAAAAAAATTATTGTGGAAAAAAAAAAAAAACTAACTTCGTGATGGGAGAACAACTTTTTCATCAATAAAAAGATGGTGATGGCAATAGAGATGAGTGACATAACTAAAGCCTTTTTAGCCAATAGCACAGCTCCCAAATATGCCAATCCCAAAACAGTGGCCAGTTTCACCTTCAATCCGAATAAGAATGGAAGGAGCATTCTCAAAACTTTTTTTTTCCCTCTTCCTTCTTCCATGAGAGATCCGAAAATTTCTTTTACTCCTTCAGGTGCTTCATCTTGTAAACTCCTTTAAAAAAATTAAAAAATAATTAGTTAAATTATGTAATTTTTATATCAGCACTCTGTATAATCTTTATTGCCTTCCAATGCTTTCCAAATTCCAATTGATGTTTCTCCTTTCGAAGAAATTTCCTAACTCTTCTGTAATGTAGCTTTCTAAAACTTGCTCCTTTTCTACAACACTGCTAGCCTTTTCCAACTTTTCTTCGACTTCTTCTACATTTTCAGAATTAGACCTGGCATCTGAATCCTTAACTGACTTGACTACACTGACACCATTCAGTATCTCCAACGTGGGTTGGTCGAAAAAATTTTTGGCCATTCTGAACACCTATTTGAAAATACGAAAAAAAAATTAAACGTCATGATTCATTAATATGCGACACACATTACGTTATCCCTATACTCTGATTTACATTCGGACCGTTAGCTAGCCTTGAATCGGAACTTGTTTGTTATATTACGCATGCACAACTATTCACTAATGTTATCTTATGGGAAAAAACCGAAATTTTATATAGAACTAGCGGTAGTACCCGGCGTTGCTCGGGACTCGGCGTTTTAAATCAAATTATTTTTTATATGGTGATCGGTCGGACGATATATG